>JAKSXO010000210.1:147500-182721 GCA_024509115.1 Crotalus helleri
GACTTCCCAGCTCGTTTCTGACAAGCAAAGTCAATGGGGAAAGGCCAGATTTGTTTAATGACATCATGATTCGCCTAACTGCAGTAATTCACTTAATTACCCTGGCAATAAAGGTCATAAACTTGGGTATGACTCACTTAACAACTGCCTTGTTTAGCAATGGAAATTCTGGTCCCAATTGTGATTGTAAATCGAGGACTATCCTGTATCCCAAAAATGTCAGAACACACAAAGCTGAAGTCAGGTAAGAATCAGAGTTGGGTAGCCTTCTACCAGTTTAATGAAAAGAAGGATGAGGGGGGACATGATAGCAGTGTTCCAGTATCTCAAGGGCTGCCACAAAGAAGAGGGAGTTAAGCTATTCTCTAAGTGCCTGAAGGCAGGACAAGAAGCAACGGATGGAAACTAATCAAAGAGAGAAGCAACCTAGAACTAAGGAAAAACTTCCTGACAGTTAGAACAATTAACCAGTGGAACAACCTACCTCCAGAAGTGGTGAATGCTCCAACACTAGAAGTTTTTAAGAAGAGACTGGACAGCCATTTGTCTGGAATGGTATAGGGTCTCCTGCCTGAGCAGGGGATAGGACTAGATGACCTCCAAGGTCCCTTCCAGCTCAGTTATTCTGTTATCCAGTTACTGAATTTGTCTTTTTCCGGGATCATAAGATATTTTGAGCCTTAAACCAAATAAAATAAACTGAGTTTATATGATAGCTCAGCAGATGAGAGTATTTAGCCCATTGTCCCTGGTTTGTGAAGTTAAGCAGAGTCCGGTACAGTTACTGTTTAAATAAGACACCAACAGGAAATTTCCCACTCCAAGAAGTCAAAAAATATCATGGATGACCTGAATGGCACATGGCTTCTGTATTGTCACCAGAAAAGAAAGTTGCCTTCAGTCCCTTTAGCTCCATTTCTCCTCCCATCCGTCAAGAGTTATTTTATTAAATCTAAGGGATTAAACTGATGAAAACATTCGCCTTCGTTGTCCTTTAGAGATAACGACGATGTAAAAATGGTCACTGCCCACATGGGGCTATTGGAATACCATCAGATGTTAAAACTGCGATAATGACGAGCGAGGGTGACGATGACATATAACCTAGATGATTCTCAGTTTCTCTGCCGAAGGTCTCTGCTTCCCTGAAAGACAAACGCTTTGCAAATTTATTAGCCAGCTCTTCTGTGTTTGAAAGGCCAGGGGGCCTGGCAGGCATGATTCAGGAGGGTTGAGGTCCGGTAAACACTAGAGAGCAAAGCTATTCTGTGAATGGCCTTTGATCAAGAGCTCTAGGCCCTTCAGCCAGCCAGACCAACAAACAAACAGCCTGGTCATCTGCCCAAATGCGCATGATGGGTGCGGATGTGAGACTCTGAAAGGGAGTCTTTTGCATTCACAAACACCTGCCAGGATTCCAGGAAGCCTAGAATGTCTTCCACTCTGATGCGTGTGAAAAAAATAAAAAAAAATAAAAAAACAACCTGTCCCAAATGGACACAATGCTCGAATCCTGGGAGATGCTGAGTAGCTCAAAGAGGTCAGCCTTGGGTCTAGGCTCAGCCGGGATGGGAGGACTCTTTGAATGTGTGTTGTCCCACCCCCGTGGTGAAGAACACTGCAGGCCTGGAGGTGGATCATTCTTCAGGATTCCCACAAGGCTTTGCACCTGCTTGGAAAGAGAATGAGAAGGATTCTTAGCTGAGCAATTCAAGCAAACGTTTGGGCCGCTGCAAAGGATAATGGCCTTTCAATACCACCACCAGCCCTTCGTAGGAAAGGGAGAGGACTGGCAACACCTGTTAGTTAAGTTTCCCCTGGACCAGGGGTAGGCAACCTTGGCTCTTTTATGACTCGTGGACTTCAACTCCCAGAATTCCTGAGCCAGCCAGGCTGAAGGGAAAGGGAGAGGTTTCCAAGCTGAGCCATGCTGGCTCAGGAATTCTGGGAGATGAAGTCCACGAGTCATAAAAGAGCCAAGATTGCCTACCCTTGCCCTGGACAGTAGGGCTAGCTACATACAGTCCTCGACTTACGATCAGAATTGAGCCCAAAATTTCTGTTGCTAAGTGAGACAGTTGTTAAGCCCACTTTGGCCCATTTTGCACCCTTTCTTGCCACAGTTACGAAGTGAATCACTGCAGTTGTGAAGCGAATCGCTGCAGTTGTTAAGTTAGTAACACAGTTGTTACATGAATCTGGCTTCCCCATTGACTTTGTTTGTCAGAAGGTCGCAAAAGGGGATCACGTGACCCCCCCCCCGGGACACTGTTATGCTTACATACTAGTTGCCAAGCAACCAAATTTTGATCTTGTAACCATGGGGGATGGTGCAACAGGCCTAAGTGTGAAAAACCATCGTAAGTCACTTTTTCCAGTGCCATGATCATGTTGAATGGCCACTAAAGTTGAGGACTACCTGTACAAGGAGGAGAAAATGAAAAGATGTCACATTGTGCGCTCACATTGGCAAGGCCTGTCGGAAATGGCTTCCCCATTGACTTTGCTTGTCAGAAGGTCGCAAAAGGGGATCACGTGACTCTGGGACACAGCAACCGTCATAAATACCAGTCAGTTGCCAAGTGTCTGAATTTTGATCACGCGACCCATGGGGATGCTGCAACGGTCATAAGTGTGAAAAGTAGTCATAAGTCATTTTCTTCAGTGCCGTTGTAACTTCAAACGGTCACTAAATGAACTGTCGTAAGTTGAGAGCAACCTGTAGAACAGTGGTTCTCAACCTTTTTAATGCCGTGACCCCCAACCAGTCGTAAGTCGAGGACTACTCAACCGGTCGTAAGCTGAGGACTACTCAACTGATGCAGCACCGTTTGCAGAATGGGACTTTTCGCGGGCTCAGCAGGGCAGAGACAGCCTGGACAATTCCTATTGGCTTTTGAAAGCCAATAGAATTAGACTCTATTCAAGAGAGTCTATTCTATTGGCTTTCAAAAGCCAATAGAATAAAAGGGAGTAGCACAGCTAAGGAAAAGGGGGAAAAAATGGCAGACTGCGTTGGTTGGCAACCCCTGTGAAATGGTCGTTCGACCGCAAAGGGGGTCCCGACCCACAGGTTGAGAACCACTGCTGTAGAAAGTCAGTACAACCTAGGACACGGCAATGAGACTGGAAGAAGGAAAAATTATAATGGCATTCTCTCTGCTTTCTTCTTGAAACAGCCACCACTTTTAGGCAGGGGTCGAACACTGTTTGTTTCCTTATTCTACAAAGTTCACTGTTGTGGAGGAGACACTGTCTGTGGTTGCCTAGAAAGGAAGGCAGACCTGTACAGTATTTAAAGAAAACTAAGGCTGGACTAGATGGCATCACTTATATCAGGGGTCTTCAGACTTGGCCCTTTTATGACTTGTGGACTTCAACTCCCAGAATTCCTCAACTAGCGTGCCTGGCTGAGGAATTCTGGGAGTTAAAGTCCACAAATCATAAAAGGGCCAAGTTTGAAGACCCCTGGCTTTTATATGCTATATCCTGAAAAGAAGGAAGTGAACTGCCAATAATTTTTTCTGCTATCCTCACCACTCTCTGCACCACCTTCTTGTCAGGACAGAAGAAGCTTCTTGGATAAGAAGCGAAACATCTTCAAGGCAAAACAAAGTCCAGTTGCCTTTTGAAAAAGCACCTTTGACACAACTTCTAGGGGAGACCCAACATTCCAGGCTATTTAACACCATTTCAGAAATAACCCAAACTGCAAGTATTCTCCTAACTTGGAATGTTATCTCAGTCCAGTGGCAAATATCGGCATTTGAATCCCACTATGGGGAGACCCATGAAATTCATGGGGGGGGGGTCAGCATCCTCGTTATTTTCAACACAGGCAATCCTCGACTTATCACCACAAATGGGGCCAGAATTTCTGCCATTAACCAAGATGGTTTTTAAGTGAGTCATTCCCAATTTGACAACCTTTTTGCCATGTTGTTGCAGTTATTAAGTGAATCACATGGTCAAGGCTGGGGGGGGGGTTGGCTGTGCTCTGATTGGCTGGGGGGTTGGCTGTGCTCTGATTGGCTGGGGGAGTGTTCTGTTTGGGCGGGGGCTTTGTTGTGCTCAGGTTAGTCTGAGTTGCAGGGGGGTTTAAGATGGTGGGCTGCCAACCCCCCAGCCAAAGACCTACGTGTGTGTGTGTGTGTGTATATATATATATGTGTGTGTGTGTATGTGTGTGTGTGTATGTATATGTGTGTATGTGTATATACATATATACTGTACAATATATATACATTGTATGTATGTATGTATGTATGTATGTATATAATTTCAGAATAAATCCCAAATAATCCCCCCTTTCCCCTCCCAGATCTGTATTCTCACCCAGTCCCAACTTTTCCAACTGCCATCTGTCCTAGCTCTGTCTTTCTTTTTGTGGTACACATTTATCTCTTTTTCTTTTTTAAAAATGCACATATCTTCCTATTTGGCAAGAGAATACCTACAGTTCTTCAGGAAGGAGCTGTGGGCGGAGTTCTATTTTTGGCTGGTGGTTTTTCTGATTCCCTTTTTAAAAAAGACCGCGTTTTCTCAGATGCTCTCCCCCCACCCCCACTCCCTGCTGATCTCAGCTGCTCGTGACCAGATCGCTCCATCCTTGATTTTTTTTCACATCCGTTTCCCACCGTTCCTGGGATGCTTTGTTGTGTGGCTGCCCCCAGAACCACAACACCGTTGCACCCCTACTCCAGGGAACCAGCTTGATCCAAGACTGTTCTTCTCTCCTTCACACACACACACAAACACACACACACACACACACACACAAACACAAACTTACTTTAGACTTTCTAACATCCCCACATGTTGCTTTTCTTTCTTTATTCAGCTTGTGCCTACATTTTGGGTCCCCAACAAAGCTGTTCCTTGGACCTCAGAAGTTCTTAGAAGCAGGACTGGATTTAAAAAAAAAAAAAAAGCAGGCATTGTCCACTCTGAAGGATGCCAAAAACTGCCCAGCGGCAAATGACAAACTTTTGGCTCCCAAAGAATGAGCTAACTTGTTTGTTCCTCCCATGCAGCTGCTTCTTCCCCTTCCCTTCCTCCCTCCCCTTTGCCCCCCCCCCAGTTTTTTTTTTTTTTTTTGTGGTTTATTACACACAAGCCCTTAATGAATGGAAGCCGCTGTTTTACAGTGCACCCCACTTGCAGGACAGCTCTCGGAGCCCACCACAGATCTGACTCACCAGCAGCAGGGCACCGCCATCGGAACGCTTCCTAGAAACCGGAGGATAAAAAGAGGCTTGTTGGAGGCTGACTGGGCCTGCTGAGTTTTCTGCCTGCGGGGCCTGTTGATGCCAGAGCTGGCTGCTCGGGTCTTTGGCCTAATAAGGCAACAGAAACAAAGATTGTTCCCTGGTTGGAGAAGACAACTGTGCCCAGGTTCTGGGGGAGCGCAGTGGCGCGAGGCACCCGTCCAAGCGGGATTAAGGCTGGGAGGGCAACTTCAGGAGGGGGGGGCAGCTGGAGGGCATGGAGGGCTCTCCAGTGTGGAAGGAGCCAATTCAGACCTAATTTATGATCTGTCACTCCTCGTTAGAAGCAGCTGCCATTAAGAGTTAATTGTTGCATTGTGTGCTGCGTGGATTGATAAGATTTCTGTAAGCTGCTTACATGTTATCGTGCATGTTATCATAACTCCGGACTAACGAGGAGAGAGAAAGAGAGAGAGAGAGAGAGAAATAGTAAAAGTGTTTACTAACAAGGTGGCTGTTGTACTGAATGGTGTCACTGCCACTGGTGTAGCTCAGAGCCAGCTGGGGTTCAGCTTCCTTCTTTTTCATTACATTATTATTTATTAGAATTTTTTTATCCTGCCTTTATTTACTTTTATAAATAACTCAAGGCAGCAAACATACACCATAGGACTTCCTCCACCTATTTTCCCCACTACAACAACCCTGTGAGGTGGGTTGGGCTGAGAGAAAAAAACTGGCCCAAATTCACCCAGCCACTTTCATGCCTAAAATGGGACTAGAACTCACACACTCCCGATGATTGACCAGTCAGCTTTCATGCCAAAGAGAGGACTAGAATTCACACACTCCCAGTGATTAGTTCAAAGTCACCCGGTTTTCATACCTAAGGTGGAATTGGAATCCATAGCCTCCTGGTGATTGACCCAAAGTCACCCAATCAGTTTTTGTGCCTAAGGCAGGACTAGAACTCACAGTCTCCTGGGCATTGGCCCAAAGTCACCCAATCAGTTTTCGTGCCTAAGGCAGGACTAGAACTCACAGTCTCCTGGGAACCGGCCCAAAGTCACCCAATCAGTTTTCATGCCTAGAACTCACAGTGTCCTGGTTTCTAAGATAGCACCTTAACCATTATACCAAACTGGCTCTTTTTTGGTAGGATTTTGATTTAGCTTTGCTCCATCACGTTCAGTTCTGTACTTTATCTCCAGAGAAGGGCAACAATCACTCTTAGACCACCCCTCAACAATGGTAGAGATATAATATACATCTAGCATGGTGTAAAAACAAACCATCCTTCTTTTCTGCAAATGAATTTTGGGCACTTTCTCCAGAGAAATGTGTTGTTTTAATTCTCCCATTTTCAGCTCACAATTAGCTACTAAAGAAAAAAAAAGCCAGCTTCCTCCACCACCAAAAAAAGCCATACCCCTCCCCCCCCATCTGCCACCCCGGTTTTCAGAGATACAGCAAAATGTCTTCTCTAGCAGCTCACACCCCAATCCTTCTGACAGATGATGGCAGACGAGGCTTCTCCCATCCCGGAATGGGGTAACCTGTTTGCTCATGGCATGTTGTTCCGTGATCATATTACGCCCACCATGCTTGCCTACGGAGCAGGGGATTGGCGTTAAGCCTGCACTCTTCCTTCTTAAAGCTCTTAATGGAAGAGGCCTCGGATGCCTGAACGACCTCACCCATCAGGCCCAGGCTTAAGATGATCGAGGCCAAGACATTATTTACTGTTTCAAAGACCTCGTCATTCCTTAGTCGGTAAGATTGCATGCCTTGTGCGGGTTCCCCACTGCATAAATTTACCCCCATTTTCTTCTTATTATGATTATTTTCTGACCTTGTCAGTGCCGTTTGCAGCAGAAAAGGGGAAGAACAGATTGGATGAATGTTCCACAAATACGGGGAAAACTCCAATCCCAGTCTCTAGATGGCTATGGAGTTCCTAGGTTTGGATTAACTTCTGAATCATGGGCCTCCCCTCCTAGTCTATGAAAAAAACAAGTCTGTGGCTTTTTTAGGACTTCAAGCATATGTCCTTTTTTTCCTTCTTCCTGCCTCTTAATATCATTATCTATCTACATCTCTGATAGATAGATAGATAGATAGATAGATAGATAGATAGATAGATAGATAGATAGATAGATAGATAGACAGACAGACAGACAGACAGACAGACAGACAGACAGAGGTAGAAATAGACAGACAGACAGACAGACAGACAGACAGACAGACAGACAGACAGAGGTAGAGATAGATAGATAGATAGATAGATAGATAGATAGATAGATAGATAGATAGATAGATAGATAGATAGATATAGAGATAGAGATAGATAGATAGATATAGAGAGAGAGAGAGAGAGAGAGAGAGAGAGAGATAGATAGATAGATAGATAGATAGATAGATAGATAGATGATAGATAGATAGATAGATAGATAGATAGACAGACAGACAGACAGACAGACAGACAGACAGACAGACAGACAGATAGATAGATAGATAGATAGACAAAGGTAGAGATAGATAGATGATAGATAGGTAGGTAGGTAGATAGATAGATAGATAGATAGATAGATAGATAGATAGATAGATAGACAGACAGACAGACAGACAGACAGACAGACAGACAGAGGTAGAAATAGAGAGAGAGAGAGAGAGAGAGAGAGAGAGATAGACAGACAGAGGTAGAGATAGATAGATGATAGATAGATAGATAGATAGATAGATAGATAGATAGATAGATAGATAGATAGATAGATAGATAGATAGATATAGATAGATAGATAGATAGATAGATAGATAGATGATAGATAGATAGATAGAGATAGATAGATAGACAGACAGACAGACAGACAGAGATAGATAGATAGATAGATAGATAGATAGATAGATAGATAGATAGAGGTAGAGATAGATAGATAGATGATAGATAGATAGATAGATAGATATAGAGATAGAGATAGATAGATATAGAGGGATAGAGAGAGAGAGATAGATAGATAGATAGATGATAGATAGATAGATAGAGATAGATAGATAGATAGATAGATAGATAGATAGATAGATAGATAGAGATAGATAGATAGATAGATAGATAGATAGATAGATAGATAGATAGACAAAGGTAGAGATAGATAGATGATAGATAGGTAGGTAGGTAGGTAGGTAGGTAGATAGATAGATAGATAGATAGATAGATAGATAGATAGATAGATAGACAGACAGACAGACAGACAGACAGACAGACAGACAGACAGACAGAGGTAGAAATAGAGAGAGAGAGAGAGAGAGAGACAGACAGACAGAGGTAGAGATAGATAGATGATAGATAGATAGATAGATAGATAGATAGATAGATAGATAGAGATAGATAGATAGATAGATAGATAGATGATAGATAGATAGATAGAGATAGATAGATAGACAGACAGACAGACAGACAGAGATAGAGATAGATAGATAGATAGATAGATGATAGATAGATAGATAGATAGATAGATAGATAGATAGATAGATAGATAGATAGATAGATAGATAGATAGATAGATAGATATTCCATTACAGATAGTCCTCAACTTACAACTGCAATTGAGCTCAAAATTTCTGTTGCTAAGTGAGATGGGTTGTTAAGTGATTTTTGCCCCATTTTATGATCTTGCCACAATTGTTAAGCGAATCACTGCAGTTGTTAAATTACATGGTTGTTAAGTGAATTTGGCTGGCTTCTCCACTGATTTTGCTTGTCAGACAGTCACAAGTGTCCTTGTCAGAAGGACACTGCAACCGTCATAAATATGAACCAGCTGCCAGGCCTCTGAATTTTGATCCCCTGACCACAGGCATGCTGCAATAGGTCGTAAGTGTGAAAAGCAGTGATAAATCACTTTTTTTCAGTACCATTGTAACTTCAAACAATCACTAAATGAACTGTTGGAAGTTGAGGACTAGCTGTATTATTTTTTGTGTGTTGAAAACAATGACCCAGTGAATGAGGAAAAATACTGAAATAAGTCTTAGCGCTGTATTTAACTGAATCAGTTTCCTTCTCTGAATGAAAAATATTGTTCCCTGCTAATCATTTCAAATATTGAGCCATCACCAGCATGTAGCTCATTTCATAGAGTATATAGATTTAAACTGGAGTGGGGGAGGAGAAGGCAGGTTAGACATTCACTCGCAGGTTACATGTGAGACGTTATCTGTTTTTCCCTGCTCTCCCTCCCCATCCCAATTCAAATCCTACATCAGTCAAGTCACCTCATGATCTGAGGAAGTAAGCTGCAGTTCATTAAAACATATGCCTTTTAATATAATAATAATAATAATAAAGTTGGAAGGGACCTTGGAGGTTATCTAGTCCAACCCCCTGCTCAGGCAGGAAACCCTACACCATTTCAGACAAATGGCTGTCCAGTCTCTTCTTAAAAACTTCCAGTGTTGGAGCATTTACTGCTTCTGGAGGCAGGTTGTTCCACTGGTTAATTGTTCTAATTGTCAGGAAGTTTCTCCTTAGTTCTAGGTTGCTTCTCTCCTTGATTAGTTTCCACCCATTGTTTCTTGTCCTGCCTTCAGGTGCTTTGGAGAATAGCTTGACTCCTTCTTCTTTGTGGCAGCCCCTGAGATATTGGAAGACTGCTATCATGTCCCCCCTCGTCCTTCTCTTCGTTAAACTAAATAAATATAATTTTTACAAGTAGTTCTCAACTGATGACAGATCGCTTAGCAACCGTTCATAGTTACAAAGGACCAGCCTAAAGATTTGACGCTGTTTCAAAGTTCGAATGTTGCCTTTCCGTGCTCAGGTGACCGCGATTTACGATGCTTTTCCGGAAACTGGTGTTTACTTCCGGTTTCTGGCAAAACTCATCCACACAGAGAATAATGGATTCATTTAATGGCCACTGAGTTTGCTTTATGACTGCCATGGTTGCTTTAACAACCACCACATTCACTTAACAACCTGCATTAAAATAAAGGTTGTAAAATTACTTCCTGTTTTATGGCTTTATGACCGTCATGACTTACGACTATAATTGTGTGGCTCAATTATGGTTGTAACTTGAGGACCATCTGTGCTACTAAATGCCTTGATCATTCAGTGGACTTGATGTGTTCTGTTTCGCACTTCTTTAGAGAAGCCCACACAGACCTAACTGAATTACAAAAGTTTCTGGGACACCTTTGAGGCTGCTGTACCCACCACCTCATTTAAGTGGTTTGCTGACCAGCCATCTTGGTGAATACTAAGAGCTGCCCTCACCGTGCCATTCCTCTGTTGACCTTCTTGTACAGGGGTCTTCAAACTTGGCCTTTTTATGACTTGTTGACTTCAACTCCCAGAATTCCTCAGCCAGCTTGCCTGGCTGAGAAATTCTGGGAGTTGAAGTCCACAAGTTATAAAAGGGCCAAGTTTGAAGACCCCTGCTCTTGTAGGTAGAAGCATGGACCGGCTGGCTCCCCTCTGCAGGTGGAATTCATCCTAAGCTGCTAAAGAACCACCATTTTCCTTCATTATATGTACTTAATTAAGGGTTGTACTCTTCATTTCTCTCCCCCCTCCCTCAGATTGGCTAGCAGCTTAGTTCTGCTTAGCCAACCTCACTCTGCTC
Source organism: Crotalus helleri (assembly GCA_024509115.1). NCBI lineage: Eukaryota > Metazoa > Chordata > Lepidosauria > Squamata > Viperidae > Crotalus > Crotalus helleri. Next base: position 158,332 of record JAKSXO010000210.1, read on the forward strand.
CTGTTTTTACTCTCCTGCACACACTGCTCTGCAATAACTTGGATTTCTTTGTTCTTCTCATGGTGTTGCTCTCTGCTCTATGGTGTCTCAGCAGAGGACCAAAGACAGATCGGACACACATATGATCCCAGAAGGAAAACAAGAACTAGGTGATCTCAGGTAATGGCCAGAAGTTGACAATTTCTCCCCCCCACACACACACACACTAACACACACTCCTGTCCACCTAATGTTCTGCTCTCCAACTAGGTCAAGTATGTCAGTTCAAAACCTTTCCAGGGCTTCAACAGAGGCGTCAAAAGACTGGAATTGCCAAAGTTGCTACAGGTTACGATTCCAGTTAATCCCTCTCTGATCTGCAAGCAATTGAGCAGAGACAAAGCTGTTGCCTGTTCACTTTGTGAGGCCGGAATGAGGAATGATGTGCTGTGTAAAGCAATCTGAAAGTAGGGCTAGGCAAAAAAACAAGGCTTGGGAGGCCTCTTTCGTGATGTCAGAGAGAATCCAAATGAAATGAATAAGAAAGAAATGAAAGCAAGAAACCCCCGCTTGTCTTCCTCTCCAGCCTTCTCTGCTCTTGCGCTATGCTGTCACTTTAACAATTTCCCCCTGGATTCAGTCTTGCCTTTTGGGGGCCCCATGAAATGCTGAAGCACCAGGGAAATGCTTATCATTTTTTTTTTTTTTTGCAATGCTTGTTCAGCAGGCAGTGCTGAGCTGACAAATCCACCTTTCCTCATAGTTCACTGACTTTCCCTGTAACCCGTGGCAGCTCTAGAAAATCAACACGTTTGCAAAATGCAACCACTTATACAACTGGAAGCAACAGGAGCATGCAAGAGTAGCCAAACAACAACAACAAAAAAAAAAAATGACAAGTGGGCAACATAGGCTTCTCTCTGCAAAACTGACCACTTATCTGAGTTTTGCAACAGGATCCTTGCTTGTATTTACCAGGCTGCAGAAAATGCTTTACCCTTCCATCATTATTATATTGTATGGCTTTCCCCATTTAGCTTCTTTCCAAATATGATGGACTTTTAATACTAATCATCCCTGTCCAGCACAATAAGGATTATTCTGTGAGTTGATGGCCAACATATCCAGAGGGTCCTCGGTCAAAAAGACCTCTGTGGTACAGGTAGTCCTCAACTTTTGACAACAATTGAGCTCAAAATTTCTGTTGTTAAGCAAGACAGTTGTTGAATGAATATTGCCCCATTTTATAGTTATATAATTATATTGGAGGGTTTTTTAAAAAGAGCTTGGACAGCCATTTCTTTGAAACATAATAGGATTTCCTGCTTGAGAAGGCGGTTGGACTAGAACAGGGCTTTTCAACCTTTTCACCCGTTGTACCACTTTTAGAATATGACAGTATCTGAGTACCACCAGTCGCCTAGCAAGGTGTCAAAAACTTGATGACCCAAAAAAAAAAAAGGAAAAAACTGATGAAGTACAGGTAGTCCTCAACTTACAACAGTTCACTTAGTGACTGTTCGAAGTTACAATGGCACTGAAAAAAGTGCCCCCCAAGCCACAGCCGAGCAAGACACCTGCCTGCCCGCCCGGCGGCGCTCTTCCTCCTGTCCGAGGTTTTTATTCCCCCCGTCTGCTGGGTGGTTGCAGCAGGTTTGGGTTACTTCACATGATCCTCGGACACTGTGACCATCATAAATATGAATTAGTTGCCAAGCACCTGAATGTAAATCATAAGACCCTGGAGATGCTGCAACATTCCAGCTGATTGGCGCTTCTTCTGGGCTCAGCAGAAGCACCAGGATCAGCGCTGAGCTCCAGCTGGAGCCTGGTGCTGATCCAGGTGCTTCTGCTGAGCCCTGACAGCCCTGCAGCTCCAGCCATCTCTCGCTCAGGCTTGTGTGGTGCTGCCACCGATTCAGCTCATTCCCCTCCCCCACTACTACTTTTCTAGGATGGTCACGTACCACCTGGCAGCCTTGGACTAGAAGACCTCCAAGGTCCCTTCCAACTCTGTTATTCCCGTTAAGTGAATCGATGCAGTTGTTAGTAACATCGTTTTTAAGTGAATCTGGCTTCCCCCATTGACTTTGCTTGTCCAAAGGTCGCAACAGGTGATCACATGACCCCAGGATTCTGCAACCATCATAAATATGAACCAGTTGCCAGGCATCCAAATTTTGATCACGTGACTGCAGGGGTCACAAGCGTGAAAAACAGTCATAAGTCACTTTTTTCAGTGCTGTTGTAACTTCCAGTGGTCACTAAATGAAAGGTTGGCAACTGATTCATATTTACGATGGCTGCACTGTCCTGGGGTCATGTTTTGTGACCTTCTGACAAGCAAAGTCAGTGGGAAAGACAGATTCTCTTAACAACCGTTTGGACTACTGCAACGCGCTCTACATGGGGTTACCCTTGAAAAGTATTCGGAGACTACAGTTGGTCCAGAATGCAGCCGTGCGAGTGATAGTGGGTGCTCCTCGATACACCCACGTTACATCTATCCTCCGTGAGCTGCACTGGTTGCCTATTGGTCTCTGGGTCCAATTCAAGGTGTTGGTCATTACCTTTAAAGCCCTATATGGCTCAGGGCCAGGCTATTTGCGAGACCGCCTACTACCTCATAGTTCCCTACCTCTGGTTAGATCCCACGGGCTGGGCCTCCTTCAGGCCCCGTCGGCCAAGCAGTGCCATTTGGCGGGGCCGCGGAGGAGGGCCTTCTCTGTGATGGCGCCCACGCTTTGGAACCAGCTCCCCCCCGGAGATTAGGACCGTTCCCACCCTGTTGGTCTTCCGTAAGCTACTTAAGACCTGGCTTTTCCGGCAGGCCTGCGGTTTATAAAACCTGACCCCTGGATGATTGTCTTTGTACTCTTGTCCTGTTATGTTTTATGTGTTTTTTATTGTTAGCCGCCCAGAGTCCTTCGGGAGTGGGGCGGCTTATAAATTTTAAAAATAATAAAATAAATAACCATGTTACTAACTTAACACCTACAGGGATTCATAGAACAACTGTGGCAAAAAAAAAGGTTGTAAAATGGGGCAAAATTAATTTCCTAAGCGTCTCACTTAGCAACAGAAAATTTGGGCTCAATTGTGGTTGTACGTTGAGGACGGCCTGCATTGCGTTGCTTTGACACAACACTCTTCTATCCTGCAAATCCAGGACGTTGTACAATACCGAGAAGAAGCCATTAAAGCATCTTAATAGTTTCCCCACATCATTTGCTCAAGCTTTTTGGCTCGGAGCAGGACCAATAGAAATGAAAAAAATATTTCAGATTTGTGCAGAAACCTGAGAGTGGCTATTGCAGGGGTCTTCAAAGTTGGCAACTTTAAGACTTGTGGACTTCAACTCCCAGAATTCCTCAGCCAGCCCTGAGGGCTGGCTGAGGAATTCTGGGAGTTGAGGTCCACAAGTCTTAAAAGTTGCCAAGTTTGAAGACCCCTGGGCAATTGGTATTGATAGAACAAAGGAGAACAGCTTTTCCCCCAGCTGCTTCCACTAGTTTGTTCCAGCAGCATCTAGAGATGTTCTTAGATTTTTGGCAGCACACCCAGTATTTTTTTTTTCTACTGATATGGCTCCAAGCCACTAGATCTTTTATTGATACAGCTGCTAAATCCTTAACTGGCCGACATTGTTTGTATGAATACAGCAGAAAGTCCTTGAAGTGGTTTCACATGGAAGAAAGGCAAGAACAACACCTGTTTTCTGTTGTCCCCAAATGTAGAACATTGAAATCATAATCTTATCTTAACGGGAAGATAGAATCTAGTTGAGAGTTAAACTAGGCTTCTTCGTAGTAGGAGCAGTTAGAACCAAGTACCCATTGAAGAGTAGAATTTTATACATGTAGTCCTCTATTTGGGCCTGCAGGGGGTCTCAGTGTCCGAAGATATTTCCGTGGTCATGTGGCCAGCATGACATCGCAGAACGCTGTTACCTTCCCACCAAAGTGGTACCTATTTATCTACTCACATTTGCATGCAGTTGGACTGCTAGATTGGCAGGACTGGGACGCGGATAAGAGCTTATTCTGTCACACAATGCTTGGGTCTCAAACATGGGCTGCTGGCAGTGGTGGGATGCCAATATGTGAACAGCAAGTCCTCTGTGCGGATGCCATTTCCGGAAGTCCATTCTGGGCCTGGGCAACAAAGAAATTAGCTACCGGTTCTGCCGAACTGGTGCAAACTGGCTGAATCCCACTACTGGTTGTAACTATGAAAAACAGTCATAAGTCGCATTTTTCAGTGCCACTGTAACTTTGAACAGTCACTAAACAACCTGTTGTAAGTAAAGGACTACCTATACACAGCAGGGAGTAGCAACGGTATCCTGAATGTACTATTTCAATTCTATAGTTTTGTGGCCTTTTCCCAGGCTTGATGACTGAGATCTTTAGCCTGTTCTACCCAGGACATAACACGGTCTGCACTACGAGAAGCTACTACTGAGTAACCATTAAACTGAGCAGGACATGTGATCATTATTCATATATCCTCTCATTGTTTACAACAGAGATCATGCCCAGCTTTTTTGCACAGTAATGGAGCTTGCAGGGAGGATATGCAAAGGGTTTGTGCGATGTCTCCGCTCATATGCTATGTTCACACAATATACTTTAACCAGGCCATTTTAAGACCTAACATTGCATGTATACCTTATACTAAACCTGGTTAATGTTCATTGGATTGACTGAGTTAAAATGTGATGTGGACCAAACCGTTTATTTGGTTCAGGGTTTAATGTATTGTGTGAAACCCAACACACGCATTAATTCCATAACCAAAGTAAGTCTGTTGTGTGAATGTGATTTTCCCAGGTCCAAATCTGCTGCCTGAAATGACCTCACCGTCTGCTGAGTTTCACAGTAAGAGTTTCTTTGCACAGGAAGCTTTCAGGAGCAATTGGACTCTATTGTTGGCAATAAAACGGCACAATAAACTCTCTTGCAAAAGAATTCCAAAGCAGCACTGAGTTGTTACCAAATCTCCATATCAGTTCAAATACATACACAAAACCACCCTGAGAATATTTACTGTCTTGTGCCGATTGTGTTTCATCCCCATGTTAGGACCTTGTTCAATTCCAGGGAATCAAACATATACTTAAATATTCGTTCAACAAAGCAGAAGTGGAACAGCCTAGTTAAACCTGAATTCCTTCATTCCAGGCTATTTTTTTTATTTATTTATTTTTGCATACCATGTAATTTCCTTGTCTTATTTTTTAAAAACACCTGCTTGTTTAGGTGCACTCTAACCAAAAGCAAGCACTTGTCAGTCCCATGAAAATCCATAGGATTTAAAATTTCAGACACATTTTCTTTTTATATTTTATTTTATATTATTTTAATGGGCGGAGATTCAAAAGGCTGTACCCCTATTCAAAAGATGCTGCTCTGAATAAAACAACTTTAACAAATACCACTTACAGCACAAAAGCAGCATGCATGTTTATTTATGCTGGGCTATGATCTATAATAAAGCTTGGATCTGATACACATTTAAGCACCGTTTAGTAATCCATGGAATATGTTTAAGCCATGGAGGAAAATGACCATATGTCTGAAATTTTTAATCCGTCTGCTTTTATTAACTGACCTGATATTTGTGGGGAAAAGATGGAAAGAGTGCTTGGTTTAAAGCAAATAAACTCTCGTTTGCGCAAGTTAAAAAAAAAAAGTGCTTAACATTAAAAGCAAGACCTAAAAAAAGAGCAGCCCCATGCTACGGTTTACACTCCCCACAACAAGAAGGGCTTGGATGAAACCAGCCACTAACAGAGTTTCTCTCCCAGCTCTGACCATTGTTTTTTAATATGCTTTTAATGACCTGCTCTTTTCATACCTACAGCCTTGCTTCCCAAACTGTTTGCGCTGTCCCCAATAACACTCAGTGGCCAGCTGTCATTCCTACCTAAATCCTTGCTTAGGTTAGATGCGATGCCGACGTTAGACAAGGTCGAAAGGTGACCATCGATTTTGGAGGCCACCTGGAGAGACTTGGCTGTGAACTGACTCAAAAAATTTATATCAGAGCTGGAAGGGATTCCCCTCCCAGGGTAGGCCCGGACGAAAACTCTGCCAGCAGGATGGGGCCGGCTTGCCCCAGCTCAGAAAGAGGGCAGGGTTGTTGACCCTGTTAGCTGACCTCTTCAAACTTCTGGAGAATTTTTCTGGCAGTTACCAGGGTGACTGGGCGCTCCAAGCTTAGCCTGCTTACTGAAAAAGGGAAGGAGGGGTGGGGAGGAGATTTAAGGGGTGGGAGGGAAACGCTTAAAATTTATCTTGCAGGGATGCCTACCAAACATCAAATACCCCAAAGAATAATTGTTCCCTTTTCGAGTCGCCCAGTTCTACCAGGAAGTTCCAAATCCTATGACTGAATTCATGTTTGGTCTCATGCGTGCGGTTTACCAGTGGAAAAACAGGTGTCGCTCAGGCCTGCTTCTGTTTTCCCTGCTGCACTTGAAAATATATTCTTGCCTGTAAATCAAAGCCGTCATCATCCCCAAAGGCAAAATATGGAAACTTACTGGGGTAACTTTTTTGCCCTGAAATTAATAGCACATTGGAAATTTGTTTAAATCTCTGTAATATGACAAGGGATTTGCGAGAGGGGGGGAGAAAGAAAGAAAGAAAGAAAGAAAGAAAGAAAGAAAGAAAGAAAGAAAGAAAGAAAGAAAGAAAGAAAGAGAGGGAGGGAGGGAGGGAGGGAGGGAGGGAGGGAGGGAGGGAGGGAGGGAGGAAGGAAGGAAGGAATCATAGTTCAATCTTTAGCATATAGAAAGCCAGAACATGTAGCAAAATGCTAAATAAGTTTATTGAAGAATAAAATTGACTAATATGTTACATTTATTGGCTTGAAGTGCAGATGTAGTTCCTTCGGAGATCTATAGCGCACAGGATTACTAAGGAGGTAGAAGCCATACATTAAAATTATACTTTTAAATAAATAATAGAAAATTAATAATCCTTTCTTCCTGCATCTTTACTGATTAAAATTATCATTGTCAGGGTGATAAACCATCCTCTTGGTCTTTAATTCTGTGTTAGTTTCTATTTAATTGTTAGTTTCTATTTAAATCTTGTTAACTTTAATTGTTTTATATTATTTTTTTATCATTTTGTGAGTCTCCCAGAGCCGTTTCAATTTTGAGATGGGGTGACATTTAAATTTAATAAAAAAGCTAACCTGACATATCCAAAATATTTTGATAAACAATGAGAGAAACATACAAGAATAACATACATGAAAATCAGTTAGTCAGCTACTTCTGTTCTTATTTCTTATGATTCAGGAAAGCAAGGAGTGCAATAGATAAAGTGAAGAATATTCAGGTATACAATAGTCCTTGACTTACAATCTATTGCTTAATGACCATTGGATAATTACAACACCCCCCCCCCCAAAGAGATTTACAATCTGGTTTTGAAATTCTGATGGCCACGCCCCATTGTGGTCACATGACCTTATTTCAGGCATTCCGCAGCTGGCCTCCTTTATGGCTATTTGCAGAGTCCTGTGGTCATGCGACTATGATTTATGACAATGTTGCTGAAAAAAATGTTCAGTTTGGGGCAAAAATGCCCCACAGCGAACAATGGGTTCATTTAATAATCATGGTGTTCACTTAATGACTGCCTCATAAAATCATATCCAGTCACGTGATGACCCAGTTTATGATTGTCACAATTTACAATCATAATGAGCGTTAGTTGAGGGCTATCTCTAAAAGATGACATCAAGGCATTTCATTAAAGGAAGACCAAAAATAAAAAATCTCTAAACAAGATTATGAAAAAAATAGCCTAATTTATCAATGTGGTAAAAATAGCCTTAATTATGAAAAAGTCACTTTAACATGCCAATAATATTCTCCTTCTCTGCATAAATGTCTTTTTAAAAGAGGTCTGTTTATTCCAGGACTCTTGATATTTGTCACTTATTTCTTATCAGCTGCATATGCCTTCTTCTTCTTTCATGAAATCAAGGCATAGCTCCATTTACAGCAGGGGGTCTTCAAACTTGGCCCTTTTGTGACTTGTGGACTTCAACTCCCAGAATTCCTCAGCCAGGCAGCTTGGGAGTTGAAGTCCATGAGTCATAAAAGGGCCAAGTTTGAAGACCCCGGATTTACAGCATGGCCTTCATTCCAATCATTAAAGCCAAAGATCCAAATTGAACTTATGACCTGAGCAGATGGGTCCAAAGTTCACAATGGTCACATCTCACAACCAAACTATTCTTCAACCCTTGCTTGAAGTTTCTTCAAGGGTCTACATAGCAGGGAGGGATCAGGAGAAAGAGAACAGACATGCTTCATCATCCCAACTACCCCAAGATACAGTTTCAATGACCACATTCCATCACCTTCACTATTTTCCTTTCTTCTGGCAGTGATAAGAACTGTAACTTTAAAAAGATTTTCCCAACATTCCTTGTTTATCTCTTACCTCCCTATTTCATGTTCATTTTCTCTCTCACTTTCTCCCTTTGGATTGACTAAGAGAAGGAGCTAAAGTATAGATTAATATATTTGTGATAATTTCCACTGGAACTTGTTTTTGAGTCTCCTGCATCAGAACCAATCAAGTCTTGAAGAACTATAAATATTGATGTGTGTATGATAGCAAAAAGCCATGGTGACTCCGAGGAATTCATAGTAGATGATGGCTTCATGTGGAATCACAAACCCCATCTTCAGTTTGGTTTCATTCATGCTTCTTGAATACTGAAGATCATGCTTTCATCTTCAGCTGGAGGCTAAGAAGACTAAATTCCCTTAAATCCTTCTATCTTCTGCTGTTCAGTTGGCCGTGATGAGTTGTCCTAAACCAGGGGTCCTCAAACTTGGCCACTTTAAAACTTGTGGACTTCAACTCCCAGAATTCCCCAGCCAGCATGGCTGGCTGGGGAATTCTGGGAGTTGAAGTCCACAAGTCTTAAAGTGGCCAGGTTTGAGGACTCCTGTCCTAAACCCATGGACAAAATTAATAGAAACTCACATGTGTTTTAATGTGCTTGACCGAGAACCTGAACAGCTGAAGATGGAAGGGTTTAAAGGGTGTCTGGTCTTTTTAGACTCTAGCCGAAGATGAAGGCATGGTCTTCTATATTCAAGTAAGCATGAATTCAACCAAACCTAACATGGGTTGTGTGCATTCTAGGACAACTCACCACAAGACAATTTGCCACAGGACAATTCAACACTGTATGAATCGTTTCATTCGGTTACCTTTATTACGATCACATTTTCATCACAATTATCGTAACTCTTGTATTTCTGCATTGACTTTATTTTATTATTATTGGCCACAGTTCCACTGAAATTAATTTAACTTTTGTGTTTGCTGAATTGTTCTCTAGCAAGTTTTGTCCCACGGCAAGTTGCCCTTGGCGAGTTGTAGCATTCCATCTGCCCATAGCAATGGACTATTCCACATTTAACATAATAAAGTGGCTCCTTAGCCAGAAATTGCCTCATGTAAATCTGTAAAAAAAAGCCAACACAGTGCTAGGCTGCATTAACAGAGGGATACAATGAAGATCACGTGAAGGGTTAATACCACTTTAGAATGCCTTGGTAAGGTCACACCTGGAATACTGCACCCAGTTTTGATCACTACAATGTAAAAAAGATGTTGAGACTCTAGAACAGTGGTTTTCAACCTTTTTAATGCCGCGACCCCCAACCGGTCGTAAGTCTAGGACTACTCAACCGATCATAAGTCGAGGACTACTCAACTGGTGCAGCACCGTTTGCAGAATGGGACTTTTGGCGGGCTCAGCAGGGCAGAGACAGCCTGGACAATTCCTATTGGCTTTTGAAAGCCAATAGAATTAGACTTTATTCAAGAGAGTCTATTCTATTGGCTTTCAAAAGCCAATAGAATAAAAGGGAGTAGCACAGCTAAGGAAAAGGGGGGGGGGGAAATGGCGGACTGCGTTGTTTGGCGACCCCCGTGAAATGGTCGTTCGACCCCAAATGGGGTCCCGACCTGCAGGTTGAGAACCACTGCTCTAGAAAGAGTACAGAGAAGAGCAACCAAGATGATTAGGGGACTGGCGGCTAAAACATATGAGGAACGGTTGCTGGAATTGGATATGTCTGGTTTAACGAAGAGAAGGACGAGGGGGGACATGATAGCAGTGTCAAGGAGAAAAGCAACCCAGAACTAAGGAGAAACTTCCTGACATTTAGAACAATTAACCAGTGGAACAACCTGCCTCCAGAAGTGGTGAATGATCCAACACTGGAAGTTTTTAAGAAGAGACTGGACAGCCATTTGTCCAAAATGGTATAGGGTTTCCTGCCTGAGCAGGGGGTTGGACTAGATGACCTTCAAGGTATCTTCCAACTTTTTTATTATTATTATTATTATTATTATCATCATCATCATCCCAGAGCTGCTTTTTCCAAAAGGCAACCGGACTTTCGTGGGGTTTTTTCCTTCTTTGAAAACGTTTTGCTTCTTGTCTGCAACCCCAGAGCTCCACAGCTCCCTGTTTTTTTATGCAGAATGCTTATTGCAGCGAATGTATCCGCTCATTATCTTCCAGGAGAGATGAGAGTAAAGCTTTTCTCGTGACATTAACTGCCCGGCATGCTCGTTGAACAGCTCCATGAGTACCCGAGGGGGCCCTTCCTGGTGAAATCATGCTGTGGGCTGGTGATTCACATGAGAACCGTGGTGCCAACTCAGTCCTGGGTCACCGAATAAAATGCTGACTCTCCTGTGCCCACAATCAGATACACCCACGACATTATATAACAGGCCTTCAGTCTCTCGGAGAGTTGAAGTCCTATGACCATTAATAAGAGCCTCTCTAGTAGGAAACACTGAAATCCTGGAAATAAATCAAAGACATCCACTTTCTCTGAATCCAACTTTCAAATGCAGTTTTCCACGTGGCCCCCCCCCTCAGAAGTTTGCAAGCAGAAATCAAAGGCTGAAAATGTTCTTCAGAAACGTAAAAAGTTATGCAAAGTTTTGGGAAATGTAGGTTCGTGTCCCCCCTTTCGCCCCCCCCTGTGTGATGTAGCTAGCGGCCGGTGCCAAAATACCGCTTCTGTGTAGATGTGTCATAGACAAAAGGGCTGATTTTTCACTCTACTCGGTTAGCCTAACTAATTTTAACTTGGCATAGGAGATGGAAACAAAGGCAGCTCTTCCCCCACGCTAATATAAATGGATTAGCTCATGCCAAAGAGTCTGGGCTGAATAACAGGATCAGCAAAATGACATACTGTAGATTGTAACCTCACTCTCATCTGTGTTACCTACTTTTAAGGATGCAGCAGAAAGAGAAAAAAAAAAGATAAGGTTCGGAATTAACGGAGTAGTAAGGGCCCAAAAGGAGCCTTTGGAGATGACTCCACAGTCGCTTGTAGGAGATGACCAGGCTGAGGGAAGGGTCAAGCACGTCATCCACCCTTCGAGCTCATAAGAGTTCCATTGACTCTTATCAACCGCCAATTTGCTTTGACTGTTAGTAGTTCAGATTCTTGTAGAGCAGCAGTCCTCAACGATTAAAGTGAGTTATTGCTAAAAGCCTATGCTTCTCCACTAAAAGTTGGCATCTGCTTGGGGTTAGATAAGGGTCAATGGCACCCAAGAGGGGATTGACTTAGTTCTCTTGTGAGTACGTTATCAGTGCTAGAAGGGAGTGGGGCTTGTTCTTATTTTTATATACTAGTGTTGGGGGGGAGGGATCTTAGGGATTCCTTGATTAGGCTGTTGTTTATTGTTAACTTGTTTGTCTGGATTGGCAGACTCTAGACCAGTGATGGCTAACCTTTTAGAGCAGTGGTTCTCAACCTTTTTAATGCCGTGACCCCCAGCCAGTGTAAGTCAAGGACTACTCAACCAGTCGTAAGTTGAGGACTACTCAACTGGTGCAGCACCGTTTGCAGAATGGGACTTTTGGCGGGCTCAGCAGAGCAGAGACAGCCTGGACAATTCCTATTGGCTTTTGAAAGCCAATAGAGTTAGACTCTATTCAAGAGAGTCTATTCTATTGGCTTTCAAAAGCCAATAGAATAAAAGGGAGTAGCACAGCTAAGGAAAAGGGGAAAAAAATGGCGGACTGCGTTGTTTGGCGACCCCCGTGAAATGGTCATTCGACCCCAAATGGGGTCCCGACCCACAGGTTGAGAACCACTGTTTTAGAGACCGAGTGCCCAAAAACTGGCTCCGCCCCTGCTCCACCCCCTGCCCTGCCCCCGCTCCATCCCCGCTCCGCCCTACCCTGCCTGCCCGCAGGGCCACTCACCACCTCCAGGGCCCGCCGCAGATTGCCCAGGCAACCCAGCAACACCATGGTGGCCACACCCTCTGTCCACGCCCCGCAGAATCAACTGTGTGCATTGGGGCATGAGGGCAGAGTCTTGTCTACACTGCCTGGCTGCCATGTCCTTGGCTGCGCTACTCCATGTGGGCCACGCTTGGGCGACTCTCCTCCAGGGAGGCTGCTGGTGAGGAGGGGGTCACGGGTAGATGCAAGGCTGGGGCAATGGCATGTGTGCCCATAGAGAGGGCTCCTGTGCCATAAGTTCGCCACCACTGCTCTAGACCAACAATTAAGAAGTAAACAATACCTCAATAAAAGAATTACCAAGGCAGACAAACAAGCAAATAGTAAACAACAACTTATACAAGAACAAGAACACTCCCACCAACACTGACAGAGCAAGGCAGCAGTGGGTAAAAATAAGAACAACCCCACTCTCTTCTAGCACTGATAATGTTATCTAGTTTGGTAATAAAATGTCCGCGATCAAAACCACCAAACTCAGAGAACTCCACGGTCCAACACTGGGTTGCAAGTTTCTCTTTTATTGATATCTCTTTAGGTTATGGTGCTCTCTTCCCTGTTCAAGTTAAAAAAGTAACTACATCCATTTTATTTTAAATTCAGAGCCAGTGTTCCTAGCATTTTGCCAGATAATTAGAGCACCCAGAATTCTAGCCATCCCAATATTTAGGAACCAATTAGCCAAAAAAAAAATGAATCAAAGACAGTTTCCATCACTCCAGCCCACTCCTAAGGTCAACTAAGAAAAAGCAATGATGTTAGAATCAGAAAGGTCATTATACCAAAACGTGTCTTCTACCAATCCAAAAATGACATTTATAGGCCCTAGTTATAAATGACTTTTCAATGTGGCTATTTTTCCAAAGTGCTCAGTGCCTTTTACGCACATTACAGGCAGTCCTCAACTTATGACCAACTTATGACTTATGAATCTGGCTTCCCCCGATGACTTTGCTTGTTGGAAGCTGGCTGGGAAGGTTATAAATGGAGATCACATGACTCCAGGATAGTGCAGCTATCACAGAACATAGAATAATAGAGTTGGAAGGACCTTAGAAGTCTTCTAATCCAATCCCCTGCTCAAGCAGGAGACTATACCATTCCAGGCTGTCCAGTGTCTTCTTAAAAGCCTCCACTGATGGAGCACTGACAACTTCTGAAGGCAAACTGTTCCACTGGTTAATTGTTCTGTCAGGAAGTTTCTCCTTAGTTCTAGGTTGCTTCTCTCCTTGATCAGTTTCCATCCGTTGCTTCTTGTCCTGCCTTCAGGCGCTTTGGAGAATAGCTTGACTCCCTCTTCTTTGTGGCAGCCCCTGAGATACTGGAAGACTGCTATCATGTCCCCCCTCGTCCTTCTCTTCATTAAACTAGACATACCCAATTCCACAACCGTCCCTTATATGTTTTAGCCTCCAATCCCCTGATCATCTTTGTTCCTCTTCTCTGCACCTTTTCCAGAGTCTCAACATCTTTTTTATATTATGGTGACCAGAACTGGGTGCAGTTCTGGATGTATCATAAAGACATGGCAGTGGCCAAGTGTCCGAATTTTGATCATGTGACCGCGGGGATGCTGCAATGGTTGTGTGAAAAACGGTCATAAGTCTCTTTTTTCAATGCTGTTGTAACTTTAAATAGTCACTAAATGAATGGTTGTAAGTCGAGGGTTACCTGCGTCTCAATAATTTTTCAATAGCCCTATAATGTTTGCTAGAATTATGATGATGATTCCTGCATGAATAGGTAGGGAGTAGAGACTGGGGTTAATGGGAAGCCACAGAAGTACTACTACCTCTTAATGTCCTTACCGTTAAAATAATTACATTTGTTTTTGCTTTTTTTTCTCTACCTTACCTGCTTTATCAATGCAGGCTCATGTCTCTCCCAGCTGTTACTCACCAAGAAGCAATGTTAAATTGCTGGAAAGATATACTTTTTCACACAAAGAATGGAAGGAATCAATAATCATCCAGAGCTCATATAAAGTATATCACTAAAAGCTTTATTGCTTGTACATTGGTCCAGCACCTCTGCTCATTTTTCGAACAAAGGTGTGATCTTTTCCTGATGAGAATAGAATCCAAAGCATTCAGAGACCTCACATTTCAACATCACAACAGCTGATGAAAGCATATACACACACAAGGCATGATTTTATGAATTGCCTTGTTGTGATCTGGATATACAGGCTATTTGCCGTGGTGGAGACGACCATAAATGAATGTTTCATGCCTTTCAATTTAATTTAATTTAATTTAATCTCTTGGGGAAATGAGCTTCTCCCTTTAACAATGGCAATGGCATTTAGACTTATATACCACTTCACAGTACTTTACAGCCCTAAGTGGTTTACAGAGTCAACATATTGCCCCCAACAATCTGGGTCCTCATTTTACCGACCTCGGAAGGATGGAAGGCTGAGTCAATCTTGAACCAGTCAGGATCGAACTCCAGGCTGTGGGCAGAATTAGCCTGCGATTCTGCACTTTGGCCACTGTGCCACTAGGGCTCATGTAGGCATAATATATTACCCATAGTATTACCCAGTTACATATTACAACAATGTGGAGCATCATATTATCCAATCATAGGTATAACCTCCACTGAATGATGGTGGTGATGATGATTCATGCTCATAAACCATGGCTTTTGATGGGATATACTGGCAAGGATACATCCAATTGATTTTTTCCCCCTTTCTCTTGCTAATCAAAATCATACTAACAGACCTCTTGGAGTTTACTTCTCTCTAGTTTAGAGTGCTATGAAATTTAGTATATCAGGGTTGTACAAGATAGACTCTTGGCCAGTTCTCAAAGCTATTGTGGGCACTTGCACCTCTGTACAAGGAGGCACCATCTTCCTTAAGAGCCAACATTAAGAGATGAGTGAAAACCCATCTCTGGAGAAGAGGCAAAAAGAGGAGGTAGATTATTGGGGGGAAGGGAAGACGATAGGCTGCTGATGGTTTCCATTGACATGTGACACTACCAAACTGAAGAAGTTTTCACTGGCTTCAGAGAAGGATCTTTCTTTGACCAGTGGGGTACATCAATTAATTCCAGTTAAATCAAGGGAATTTTCTTCTAAATGCTATAATTAGAAATTTGGTGCTATTCAATTGAGCCATCTTCATAAATGATTGTTTTAAGGTATGTTCGTCTGTTTAACTACTCCATACAGCAGAGAAGAAAAGTTATACATGCATGTATTTATGTAAGCTTAAAGCCTAATGATTTATAAGAAACATCTAAGTATCTGCTTCATTCATCCTAAACAGAATAACACAATGACAGTTGGAAGGGACCTTGGAGATCGTCTAGTCCAGGGCTTTTCAACCAGTGGTACGGGTACCACCTGTGATACATTGGCACCTGGCAGGTGGTACGGGACCATCCTAGAAAAGTGGTAGCGGGGGAGGGGAATGAGCTGAACCGGTGGCAGCACCGCACAAGCCTGAGTGAGCGATGGCTGGAGCTGCAGGGCTGTCAGGGCTCAGCAGAAGCTCCAGGATCAGTGCCGCTTTCCAGATGATCAGCACTTCTTCGGGGCTGTCAGGGCTCAGTGGAAGCGCCAGGATCAGCGCCAGGCTCCAGCTGGAGCTCGGCATTGATCCTGGTGCTTCTACTGAGTCCTGAAGAAGCACCAATCAGCTGGAAAGCAGCACTGATCCTGGCACTTCTGCTGAGTCAAGAAGCACCAATCAGCTGGAATGTTGCAGCATCTCCAGGGTCTTGTGATTTACATTTAGATGCTTGGCAACCGATTCATATTTATGACGGTCACAGTGTCCCAGGGTCATGTGAAGTGACCAAAACCTGCTGCAACCATTCGGCAGATGGAGGGAATAAAAACCAAATACCCCCCTCGGACAGGAGGAAGAGCACTGCTGGGTGGGCAGGCAGGTGTCTTGCTCGGCTGTGGCTTGGGGGGCACTTTTTTCAGTGCCATTGTAACTTCGAACAGTCACTAAGCAAACTGTTGTAAGTCGAGGACTACCTGTACTTTATCACTTTTGGGGGGGGGGTTATCAAGTTTTTGACACCATGCTAGGCAACTGGTGGATATTGCCATATCCTAAAAGTGGTACAATGGGTGAAAATGTTGAAAAGCCCTGGTCTAGTCCAACCCCCTGCTCAAGCAGAAAACCTATACCATTTCACACAAATGGTTTTCCACTCTCTTCTTAAAAACAACCAGTGTTGGAGCATTTACAACATCTGGAGGCAAGTCGTTCCACTGATTAATTGTTCTCACTGTCAGGAAATTTCTCCTTACTTCTAGGTTGATTCTCTCCTTGATTAGTTTGCATCCGTTGCTTCTTGTCCTGCCTTCAAGTGCTTTGGAGAATGGCTTGACTCCCTCTTCTTTGTAGCAGCCCCTGGAACACTGGAACACTGCTATCATGTCACCTCTAGTCCTTCTTTTCATTAAACCAGACATACCCAATTCCTGCAACTGTTCTTCATATGTTTTAGCCCCTTGTCCCTTAATCAACTTTATGCCTTTTCTCTGCACTCTTTTCTCATCTTTTTTATATCGTGGCAACCAAAACTGGATGCAATATTCCAAGTGTGCTTTTATAAAGTGGTACAAGCACTTCACATGATCTTGAAGAAGGAGGATGAAGAGAAGGAGAAGAAAACATGTGAGAGAGAATCTAGACATTCTTCTCACTGTTCCTTTCGGGAATGTACTAACCAAAAGATTCTAGTACAGTTTTCCAGCAAAAACTACAAGAAAAGTTAAGAGTCCAATCAAAGTTGGCTTTGCTTATGTTAAGGATTGAACTATGACTTTCCTCCCTCCCTCCCTCCCTCCCTCTCTCCCTTCCTTTCTTTCTTTTTCTTTCTCTTTATTTCTTTCCTTTCCTTCCTTCCTTCCTTCCGTCCTCCTGTCTCTCTCCTTCTGTTTCTGTTTCTCTTTTTTTCTATGAGTTGCAACTGAAAAACTAATAACCTGATAGAAATCTAGGCTCAATTCACATTTGGTTTGTCCCATTAATTAATTGGTTAATTAACCGGCCAAAATTTCTTAGCTCAACCAACTTACTGTCTTCAAGGGACAAAAGATAATCTACTGCCTAGCTAGCAATTGCATATCATATTGTTTGACTGCAGTCTGATACCCACTTATCTGCAAGGGAGCTCAGTAAACTGGGAGTTCTCCTCTGAATAGACTATTGTAGGACTGTGCTGTAAATCTACCCACGCATTTTCAGAAGTTAATTTTCAGCGTGCATGATTCAGCCAAAGGAAAGCACTTTTATATCGTTGTGTGAACAAGGTAAGAACTTTAAAATGCTTCAGTTTGACCAGATGTTAAACATGAGTTTCAGTAAAGTTTCTACAGAAGACATTCTGGTGACAATCAGGTCTCTTGTTCCTTGCGTGCCTACACAATTATGGCCATAACAGAACAGAATAACAAATTTGTCAGGGATCGTGGAGGTCCTCTAGTCCAACCTCTGCTCAGGCAAGAAACAGTTCAGATAAATGATTGTTGAATATCTTCTTTAAAACTTCCAGAGTTGCAACACCCGCAACTTCTGGTTGTTCCACTGATTCATTGTTCTCACTATCAGGGAATTTCTCCTTATTTCTAGGTTGCTTCTCTCCTTGATGAGTTTCCATTAATTGCTTCTTTTCCTGAATTAGGTGCTTTGGAGAATAGCTTGACTTCCTCTTCTTTGTGGCAGCCCCTGAAATATTGGAATACTGCTATTATGTCCCCCCTAGTCCTTCTTTTCGTTAAACTAGACATACCCAATTCCAGCAACCGTTCCTTATATGTTTTAGCCTCCAGTCCCCTAATCATCTCTGTTGCTCTTCTCTGCACTCTTTCTAGAGTCTCAACATCTTTTTTACATTATGGCGACCAAAACTGGATGCAGTATCCCAAGTGTGCTCTTACCAAGGTACTATAAAGTGGTACCAGCACTTCACGTGTTCTGGATTCTATCCCTCTGTTAATGCAGCCTAAAATAAGTCATTATTCTGACTTGTCCCAAAGTTGCTTTTTCCTAAAGGCAACTGGACATTTTGGACTTTTTTCTTTGAAAATGTTTCATTTCTCATCCAAGAAGCTTCTTCAGTCCTAACTGTTAGCTTCTTGGATGAGAAGCAAAACATTTTTAAAAACAAAACCCCAGAAAGTCCAGTTGTCTTTTGGGGAAAAAAAACCACTTTGAGACAACCATGACCTGGATGATTGAGAATCTCCGTAGACATTATATCTGACTTCTTTGATCCCTTCTTCTGGACCTCCCCAACTTGCCCTATCTTGAGATCTCAAAACAAAGCATCAGCCAACTTCTATAATGCTGCAAAGAAAACGGCAGAACCAATCGTGAGGAACTGAGCTTGAATTAAGAGTGTCTTACAGAAACACCCTCCAGTGTGTTTCACAGCATCCCAGGACTGATTGTGACTGACAACCATCTCTCCCTCTTTCTCTTTTCTCCCCCATCTATTTTTTTTCCTTACCCCTCATCTATCCTGGGTAAGATGAAGCAGGCTACCAGATGATTATACCATCACCCCCTTCCATCTTCGGAGCTGCCTTTAACTCAAATGCCTGTAAGTAAAATTGGGGAGGGGAGGAAGGGGGTTGAAGAGACTGAAACAGGCAAATGAAAGGTGACAAATAATCAATAAAAGCATCTCCACCCCCCCACACACACACACCCCATTTCAGCACCCTTTATTGTTTTTAGACATTAACCACAAGGAATGAAACCATGGCCAGAAAGAAGCGGGAGGGGTGGGAGGCAGAAAAGGGAGGCGTCTCTCCTTGGAAGGCTTCCATAGGGAGTCCCCACAGATCTCGCTTTCTCATCCACTTTAATTAAAATCATTTATTTTTTCTGAAAAAAAATAATAATAATAACTTCAGGAGTTAAGGGTCTCCCACCATTGTGGCGAAAAGAGGAGGAGGCGGCGACTACAAGCAGCAACTTGCTTTTTTTCATTAGGGTGAGTCAGTCAAGGGCTTCCCACCCCGTATTTCTTGATGATTAACAAGTCATTGACTTGTAAGGTACAATGGGAAGACAGCTTGCAAGAGGGTAAGTAGGGAGAAAAACAGAGCAATATGGCTTAATAGGCAAAGTAGTATTACTAATGCAAGGTAGTCCTCAACGTACGGTCACAAAATGAGCCCAGAATTTCTTTGGCTAAGCGAAACAGTCGTTAAGGGAATTGCTGCAGTTGTTCAGTCAGTAACACAATTGTGAAATGAACTTGGCTTCCTCATTGATTTGCTTTGTCAGAAAGTGACAAATGGTGATCACGTGACCTCTGGGTCACTGCAACCATCCTAAATGGGAACCAATTGCCAAGCGTCGGAATTTTGATCACGTGACCGTAGAGATGCTGCAAACGGTTCTAAGTGTGGGAAAACGGTCATAAGTCACTTTTTTCAGTTCCGTTGCAACTTTGGTCACTAAATGAATGATTGTACGTCAAGTATATACTGTATGGAGATTCTCAGTCATCCAGATCATGGTTGTCCCAAAGGAGCTTTGTCAAAAGGCAAGTGGACTTTGTTTTTCCTCGAAGGCATTTTGCTTCCCATCCGAGAAGGTTCTTCAGTTCTGATAGAATGATGGAGGATGGAAAGATTTATATTCCCTGCTGTGCTGGTCAGAGTATATAGCCATCTGGTCAGAGTATATAGCTAGTTTAAGGGTTAAGAACTGTGTGTAGAGCAAGTAGCATTTTAAGGGTTAAAATGCTGTCCCCTTAAGGGATGGCCTTCTGGGAAATGTAGTTTTAGATGTTACCTGGTTATATCTGTGTTAGGATTGGCCACTGGGAGGGTCTTGTGTTTTATTACGGGATATCCTGTTTATGTGCCAGTCTATTATTTCTTCATGAATCCTAGCCACAAGGGTTGGGAGCTCTGTATAATGGAGAAATCTATTATCCTTTTACCTACACGATGGGTCCAGATTACAATCTGCATTTCAGAAGAATCTCTGCAATAATTGTGAGTTAATGTCTTGAGGATGCCTGGAATAAAGTAATTTTGTATGATTCATCCGTGGCGTTAATTCTGCCTGTTTCAAGTGAAATCCAGCAATCTCCCTTGCTTGAGTCAGGACACCTGCAGTCATCTGGCCATTAGCACTCTTTCTGAGGGCTGTTGAGGTCACTTGGAGGTGAAAGAGTGCTAAGGACAAATGACTGCAAGGAATATAAATCCTTCCATCCTCCACCATTCTGTCAAAACTGAAGAACTTTCTCAGATGAGAAGCAAAATGTCTTCAAAGGAAAAGTCCAATTGCCTTTTGAAAAAGTACCTTTGGGATTATAAGTCAAGGACCACATGTATTACTAATGTTCTCGATGTGCAAGGCAACCAAATTTCAGGGTAATGAATTTTGTGCCTGTGTATATTACAAGAATTCTGAGAACTGTAGTCCCAGCACACTTGGGGATCACTAACGTGATGGTACATGAGTAGTATAAGCCTTTCCTGGCTCCTAGTTCTTGATCACGCAGGCTGGTTTCTTTGCTTACCTCTCCAGATTCCCTTGGTGAACTTGAACAGAAGTCAGCAGTCATAAAACTCCTTGCTCAAGAAGTAACTTCTTCATACCTAATGATTTATAGGTTTTTCTCAGAGGCAACTTCACTGAAATTGCATTTAAGCCTTCTAAACAGATTGCACCTTCCATGTGCCTCATCAAGTACAGCTAAATCTTGGGGATTGTAGGAATTCAAATCTAAAACAACTGGAGATCACGTTGCTAAATTTGGAAGTGCTATCTGCGGAAAGATAAAGTAAATGAATAAACAGAAAGATCCAGAACTCAGAAATCCTTCTTAAGACACCATACCGAATACTGATTTTTTGCTGAAGTCAAAATGACACCCTTCCAAATACTCTTCCTTTGGAGCTATTTAATAAGCCCTGAATATGTTTGGAGCTTATGGATTTTGAAACAATGGTAACAGACAAGCTCATTTCAATGGTCAGTCTAGATGCTAAGCAGAAAAGGACCCTAGATGGGATTTCTAGGACTGCCTTTCCATTGCCAGTACTGTACAATAATGCCTTACAATTTTGTCCCTTTCGTGCCACTCAGAATAACAAGAGTTGAAAGGAATCTTGGAGATCGTCTTGTCCAACCCATTGCTATACCATTTCAGACAAATGGTTGTCCAATCTCTTCTTTAAAGTCTCCAGTGTTGGAGCATTCACCGCTTCTGGAGGCAGGTTGTTCCACTGGTTAATTGTTCTAACTGTCAGGAAGTTTCTCCTTAGTTCTAGGAGAACTTCTTTCCTTGATTAGTTTCCACCCATTGCTTCTTGTCCTGCCTTCAAGTGCTTTGGAGAATAGCTTGACTCCCTCTTCTTTGTGACAACCCCTGAGAGATTGGAACACTGCTATCATGTCACCCCTCATCCTTCTCTTCATTTGTTTAATGAAAAGAAGGCAGCCCTAATCCTTCTTTTAATTAAACTAGACATACCCAATTCCTGCAACCATTCTTCATGTCTTAGCCTTCAGTCCCCTGATCATCTTTGTTGCATTCTTTCTAGAGTCTCAACATCTTTTTTATATCGTGGCAACCAAAACTGTAGGAAGATGTGGTCAACAGATCTGATATTTTGCTGAGTTACACAAGGCACCTAAAAAGACAGACTTTCGACAGAACTGTCACTGTTGCCGCGTTTTGTTTTGTTTTTTTAACTATAGCCTGATAATATCCTGGAGAGGGGAAGAAATCCAAGTTAGACAGTTAGTGAATTACTAGCCAATATGGGCCAAAATTGATCTGAGGACCAGTCCTTGGTATGACCAGGGTCAAGGAAGAAATGAAGAGGCCCACCATCTCCCTAACTGACCAGAAGAGTCCTCTTTATGGACTGGAGACGATTAGGCAGCATCCAGCACTTTGCTAGACTAGAAAGCCACACACCCACATACTCACAGACACACACATACACACACACTAACAATGAAGAGGCAAGCAGTTTCTCAAGTGAGTCTTCCCACCGGGACACCAGGCAACCTAGTCAGGCTATTTCCTCCACCGGCGTTTTCATGTGGACCGGGCGCCCGCAGGATCCGGCTTAGGCCAGGAGTCTAAGCCAAGAGTAGGCAACCTTGGCTCTTTTATGACTCGTGGACTTCAACTCCCAGAATTCCTGAGCCAGCTATGCTGGCTCAGGAATTCTGGGAGTTGAAGTCCACGAGTCATAAAAGAGCCAAGGTTGCCCACCCCCGGCAGCGTCTCCAAAACCCGGACAGAGATGGCATCCGGGCGGCGGGGGCTCTCCTCTGCCTAAGCACCGCTTGCCCTCTCCGGCCTCCCGTCTGGCGGCGGCTCCCACCGAAGGGCAAGCGAGGGTCCTGGGGCCCCGCTCGTGGCCGGCCCGCGTGTCGCTCCAAATTAAGCGCTGCGCGATCAGCTTCCAGGCCCGTCAGGGAAGTTGGGGCGCTTCTCCAGGCGGCCTCCTTGTTCAGGCCGAGCTGCCGGGCCGGCTCCGGAGCCGCGGAGCTGAAGCGCCCTGGCACATAATCGATGGCGAAGGCAGCTGCTGTCACCGCCTCACCCGGGGGCTCCAGACGCCGGACGGCCGTAACGCGATTTGGCACCTCCAAGCGGGGAAGGGGCGCCCAAGGCCGCGGCGGGAGGGTGGGGGGGGGACAGGGCCTTTGGGTCTTCGCCTTTCTCACACACAGACACACACACTTCCTCCAGCCCGCAGTCCCCATCCCACCCCACCCACCCCTGCTTGGGGATGGTCCTGGAGTCGCTCCGCGGTCCTCAGCAGTTCGCCCCATCATCCACCTTCCATTCTTCCCTCCCTTTGCTTCCCCGCCCGCCGCCCCATTTCTCGACCCAGATTTCGGGACTGGGATCCGACTTCGAATTCCTACAGTTTAGAACCGCTGGGAAAATCACGGAAGTGCCACACGATTCAAGGAAGGGGGAGGGGGAAGGAGTGGGAGAGGAGGGGGAGGGGAGGGGAGGGGAGGAGAAAGGAGGGAGGGGAGGGAAGAGAGGGGGAGGAGAAAGGAGAGGAGGGGAGAGGGGAGGGGAAAGGAGAGGAGGGAGGGGGGAGAGGGGAGGGGGAGGAGAAAGGAGAGGAGGGGAGAGGGGAGGGAAAAGAAGAGAAGGGGAGGGGAGAGGAGGGAGGGGAGGAGGAGAGGGGGAGGAGAAAGGAGAAGAGGGGAGAGGGGAGGGGAAAGGAGAGGAGGGAAGGGGGAGGGGAGAGAAGGGAGGGGAGGAGAAAGGAGGGGAGAGGGGAGGGGAAAGGTGAGAAGGGAGGGGAAAGGTGAGAAGGGAGGGGAGGGGAGAGGGGAGGGGGAGGAGAAAGGAGAGGAGGGGGGAGGGGAGGGGAAAGGAGAGAAGGGGGAGGGAAGAGGAGAGGAGGGAGGGGGAGGAGGAGGAGGGGAAAGGAGAGGAGGGAAGGGGAGGGGAGAGGAGGGGAGGAGAAAGGGGAGAGGAAAGGAGAGGAGGGAAGGGGGAGGGGAGAGGAGGGAGGAGGGGAGGGGAGGAGAAAGGAGAGGAGGGGAGGGGAAAGGAGAGGAGAGGGGGGAGGGAGGGAGGAGAGGATTTCTGCACTTCTTCAAATAAATTCACTCTCTTTCTCAGGATTAAGCACAGTGGATTTGATCCACACCAACTTTGGACCAGCGGTAAGCTGAGGGCATATACCGGTCCAGTAACTGATCTTTTTAAAATATAAATGATGCTGCGCTTCAGTGATTAAATGGCCCTAGACATTGGTACATAAACGTAGATCTTTTTAACATTTATATTTTATTGTGTTTTCCTTATCTAGGTGAAATAATATATATTGCTAGTGTGTGTATGATATGCCCTACACTAAATAAGTAAATTTGGACCTCTTATCTTATGCACAGTTATAATCAAAGCCGGAGACCTTAACCCCCCCCCCCCCCGCAAAACTGTCTTGTAAGGAAGAGTGGTCTCAGGATGTGACAGAAGGTCTTTGGGCAAACATCCATACTGTCTCCAGCAGGGGGGTGGGGGCTGGAAACGTAATAGCAGCAAACCCATACTTTTCTACAGTACCCACCAGTCTCCTGTCCGGACTATT
>JAKSXO010000214.1:0-174765 GCA_024509115.1 Crotalus helleri
AGGTAAGTAGGTAGATAGATAGAGATAGGTAGGGTAGGTAGATAGATAGATAGAGATAGGTAGGTAGGTAGATTGATAGATAGAGATAGGTAGGTAGGTAGATAGATAGAGATAGGTAGGTATTTAGGTAGATAGATAGAGATAGGTAGGTAGGTAGATTGATAGAGATAGGTAGGTAGATAGATAGATAGATAGTGATAGGTAGGTAGGTAGATAGATAGATACAGATAGGTAGGTAGGTAGGTAGATAGATACAGATAGTAGGTAGGTAGATTGATAGATAGAGATAGGTAGGTAGGTAGATTGATAGATAGAGATAGGGTAGGTAGGGTAGATTGATAGAGATAGGTAGGTAGGTAGATAGATAGATAGAGATAGGGTAGGTAGGTAGATATATAGATACAGATATGTAGGTAGATAGATAGAGATAGGTAGGTAGGTAGATTGATAGATACAGATAGGTAGGGTAGGTAGTTGATATAGAGATAGGTAGGTAGGTAGAGATAGAATAGGAGTATAGGTAGGTAGGTAGGTAGATAGATAGAGATAGGTAGGTAGGTAGGTAGATAGGATACGAGATAGGTAGGTAGGTAGATTG
Organism: Crotalus helleri; assembly: GCA_024509115.1. Lineage (NCBI taxonomy): Eukaryota > Metazoa > Chordata > Lepidosauria > Squamata > Viperidae > Crotalus > Crotalus helleri. Next base: position 599 of record JAKSXO010000214.1, read on the forward strand.
ATAGATACAGATAGGTAGGTAGGTAGATAGATAGATAGAGATACGTAGGTAGGTAGGTAGATAGATAGAGATAGGTAGGTAGGTAGGTAGATAGATACAGATAGGTAGGTAGAGATTGATAGATAGAGATAGGTAGGTAGGTAGGTAGATAGATAGAGATAGGTAGGTAGGTAGATAGATAGATAGAGATAGGTAGGTAGGTAGATAGATAGATACAGATAGGTAGGTAGGTAGATAGATACAGATATGTAGGTAGGGAGATTGATAGAGATAGGTAGGTAGGTAGATAGATAGATAGAGATAGGTAGGTAGGTAGATTGAGTAGATAGAGATAGGTAGGTAGGTAGGTAGATAGATAGAGATAGGTAGGTAGGTAGATAGATAGATAGAGATAGGTAGGTAGGTAGGTAGATAGATACAGGATATGTAGGTAGGTAGATAGATAGATAGAGATAGGTAGGTAGGTAGATTGATAGATTACAGATAGGTAGGTAGGTAGATAGATAGATACAGAAAGGTAGTAGGTAGATTGAGTAGATAGAGATAGGTAGTAGGTAGATTGATAGATACAGATAGGTAGGTAGGTAGATAGTAGATACAGATAGTAGGTAGGTAGATGGATAGATAGAGATAGGTAGGTAGGTAGATTGATAGATACAGATAGGTAGGTAGGTAGATAGATAGATACAGATAGGTAGGTAGTAGATTGATAGATAGAGATAGGTAGGTAGGTAGGATAGATAGAGATAGGTAGGTAGGTAGATTGATAGATACAGAGTGTAGGTAGGTAGGTAGGTAGATAGAGATAGGTAGGTAGGTAGATTGATAGATACAGATAGGTAGGTAGGTAGATAGATAGATATAGATAGGTAGGTAGGTAGATAGATAGATAGAGATACATAGGTAGGTAGATAGATAGATAGAGATAGGTAGGTAAGTAGGTAGGTAGATAGATAGAGATAGATAGGTAGGTAGGTAGATTGATAGAGATAGGTAGGTAGATAGGTAGGTAGATACAGATAGGTAGGTACGTAGATTGATAGATACAGATAGGTAGGTAGGTAGATAGATAGATATGGTAGGTGGTAGAGATAGATAGTGATAGGTAGGTAGGTAGATTGATAGATACAGATAGGTAGGTAGGTAGATTGATAGATAGAGATAGCTAGGTAGGTAGATAGAATAGATAGAGATACATAGGTAGGTAGATAGATAGATAGAGATAGGTAGGTAGGTAGGTAGGTAGATAGATAGAGATAGATAGGTAGGTAGGTAGATTGATAGAGATAGTAGGTAGTTAGGTAGGTAGATACAGATAGGTAGGTACGTAAATTGATAGATACAGATAGGTAGGTAGGTTAGATAGATAGATACAGATAGGTAGGTAGGTAGATAGATAGATAGAGATAGGTAGGTAGGTAGATTGATAGATACAGATAGGTAGGTAGGTAGATTGATAGATAGAGATAGCTAGGTAGGTAGATTGATAGATACAGATAGGAAGGTAGGTAGATTGATAGATAGAGATATGTAGGTAGGTAGATAGATAGATGCAGATAGGTTAGGTAGTATATTGATAGATAGAGATAGGTAGGTAGGTTAGATTGATAGATAGAGATAGGTAGGTATGTAGATAGATAGATAGAGATAGGTAGTAGGTAGGTAGATAGATAGAGATAGGTAGGTAGGTAGATTGATAGATACAGATAGGTAGGGGGTAGGTAGATTGATAGATAGAGATAGGAAGGTAGGTAGATAGATAGATAGAGATAGGTAGGTAGGTAGATTGATAGATACAGATAGGTAGCTAGGTAGATTGATAGATAGAGATAGGTAGGTAGGTAGATTGATAGATAGAGATAGGTAGGTAGGTAGATTGATAGATAGAGATAGGTAGGTAGGTAGATAGATAGATAGAGATAGATAGGTAGGTAGATAGATAGATTACAGATAGGTAGGGTAGGTAGATAGATACAGATAGGTAGGTAGGTAGATTGATAGATAGAGATAGGTAGGTAGGTAGATTGATAGATAGAGATAGGTAGGTAGGTAGATAGATAGATAGAGATAGGTAGGTAGGTAGATAGATAGAGATAGGTAGGAACGTAGATAGATAGATAGAGATAGGTAGGTAGATTGATAGATAGAGATAGATAGATAGGTAGATAGATATATACAGATAGGTAGGTAGGTAGATAGATAGATAGAGATAGGTAAGTAGGTAGATAGATAGAGATAGGTAGGTAGGTAGATAGATAGATAGAGATAGGTAGGTAGGTAGATTGATAGATACAGATAGGTAGGTAGGTAGATAGATAGATACAGATAGGTAGGTAAGTAGATTGATAGATAGAGATAGGTAGGTAGGTAGATTGATAGTTACAGATAGGTAGGTAGGTAGGTAGATAGATAGATATAGGTAGGTAGGTAGATAGATAGATAGAGATAGGTAGGTAGGTAGATTGATAGATAGAGATAGGTAGGTAGGTAGATAGATAGAGATAGGTAGGGTATTTAGGTAGATAATTGAGATATGTAGGTAGGTAGATTGATAGAGATAGGTAGGTAGATAGATAGATAGATGAGATAGGTAGGTAGGTAGATAGATAGATACAGATAGGTAGGTAGGTAGGTAGATAGATACAGATAGGTAGGTAGGTAGATTGATAGATAGAGATAGATATGGTAGTAGATAGATAGATAGAGATAGGTAGGTAGGTAGATTGATAGAGATAGGTAGGTAGGTAGGTAGATAGATAGAGATAGGTAGGTAGGTAGATATATAGATACAGATATGTAGGTAGATAGATAGAGATAGGTAGGTAGGTAGATTGATAGATACAGATAGGTTAGGTAGGTAGATTGATAGATAGAGATAGGTAGGTAGGTAGGTAGATAAATAGAGATAGGTAGGTAGGTAGGTAATAGATAGAGATAGGTAGGTAGGTAGGTAGATAGATACAGATAGGTAGGTAGGTAGATTGATAGATACAGATAGGTAGTAGGTAGATAGATAGATAGAGATACGTAGGTAGGTAGGTAGATAATAGAGATAGGTAGGTAGGTAGGTAGATAGATACAGATAGGTAGGGTAGATTGATAGATAGAGATAGGTAGGTAGGTAGGTAGATAGATAGAGATAGGTAGGTAGGTAGATAGATAGATAGAGATAGGTAGGTAGGTAGATAGATAGATACAGATAGGTAGGTAGGTAGATAGATACAGATATGTAGGTAGGGAGATTGATAGAGATAGGTAGGTAGGTAGATAGATAGATAGATAGAGATAGGTAGGGTAGGTAGATTGATAGATAGAGATAGGTAGGTAGGTAGGTAGATAGATAGAGATAGGTAGGTAGGTAGATAGATAGATAGAGATAGGTAGGTAGGTAGGTAGATAGATACAGATATGTAGGTAGGTAGATAGATAGATAGAGATAGGTAGGTAGGTAGATTGATAGATACAGATAGGTAGGTAGGTAGATAGATAGATACAGAAAGGTAGGTAGGTAGATTGATAGCTAGAGATAGGTAGGTAGGTAGATTGATAGATACAGATAGGTAGGTAGGTAGATAGATAGATACAGATAGGTAGGTAGGTAGATTGATAGATAGAGATAGGTAGGTAGGTAGATTGATAGATACAGATAGGTAGGTAGGTAGATAGATAGATACAGATAGGTAGGTAGGTAGATTGATAGATAGAGATAGGTAGGTAGGTAGGTAGAATAGATAGAGATAGGTAGTAGGTAGATTGATAGATACAGAGGTAGGTAGGTAGGTAGATAGATAGAGATAGGTAGGTAGGTAGATTGATAGATACAGATAGGTAGGTAGGTAGATAGATAGATACAGATAGGTAGGTAGGTAGATTGATAGATAGAGATAGGTAGGTAGGTAGATTGATAGATACAGATAGGTAGGTAGGTAGATAGATAGATACAGATAGGTAGGTAGGTAGATTGATAGATAGAGATAGGTAGGTAGGTAGGTAGATAGATAGAGATAGGTAGGTAGGTAGATTGATAGATACAGAGGTAGTAGGTAGGTAGATAGATAGAGATAGGTAGGTAGGTAGATTGATAGATACAGATAGGTAGGTAGGTAGATAGATAGATAGAGATAGGTAGGTAGGTAGATAGATAGATAGAGATACATAGGTAGGTAGATAGATAGATAGAGATAGGTAGGTAAGTAGGTAGGTAGATAGATAGAGATAGATAGGTAGGTAGGTAGATTGATAGAGATAGGTAGGTAGATAGGTAGGTAGATACAGATAGGTAGGTACGTAGATTGATAGATACAGATAGGTAGGTAGGTAGATAGATAGATACAGATAGGTAGGTAGGTAGATAGATAGATAGAGATAGGTAGGTAGGTAGATTGATAGATACAGATAGGTAGGTAGGTAGATTGATAGATAGAGATAGCTAGGTAGGTAGATAGATAGATAGAGATACATAGGTAGGTAGATAGATAGATAGAGATAGGTAGGTAGGTAGGTAGGTAGATAGATAGATATAGATAGGTACGTACGTAGGTAGGTAGATTGATAGAGATAGGTAGGTAGTTAGGTAGGTAGATACAGATAGGTAGGTACGTAAATTGATAGATACAAATAGGTAGGTAGGTAGATAGATAGATACAGATAGGTAGGTAGGTAGATAGATAGATAGAGATAGGTAGGTAGGTAGATTGATAGATACAGATAGGTAGGTAGGTAGATTGATAGATAGAGATAGCTAGGTAGGTAGATTGATAGATACAGATAGGAAGGTAGGTAGATTGATAGATAGAGATATGTAGGTAGGTAGATAGATAGATGCAGATAGGTAGGTAGGTATATTGATAGATAGAGATAGGTAGGTAGGTAGATAGATAGATAGAGATAGGTAGGTATGTAGATAGATAGATAGAGATAGGTAGGTAGGTAGGTAGATAGATAGAGATAGGTAGGTAGGTAGATTGATAGATACAGATAGGTAGGTAGGTAGATTGATAGATAGAGATAGGAAGGTAGGTAGATAGATAGATAGAGATAGGTAGGTAGGTAGATTGATAGATACAGATAGGTAGCTAGGTAGATTGATAGATAGAGATAGGTAGGTAGGTAGATTGATAGATAGAGATAGGTAGGTAGGTAGATTGATAGATAGAGATAGGTAGGTAGGTAGATAGATAGATAGAGATAGGAAGGTAGGTAGATTGATAGATAGAGATAGGTAGGTAGGTAGGTAGATACAGATAGGTAGGTAGGTAGATTGATAGATAGAGATAGGTAGGTAGGTAGATTGATAGATAGAGATAGGTAGGTAGGTAGATAGATAGATAGAGATAGGTAGGTAGGTAGATAGATAGAGATAGGTAGGAACGTAGATAGATAGATAGAGATAGGTAGGTAGGTAGATTGATAGATAGAGATAGATAGATAGGTAGATAGATATATACAGATAGGTAGGTAGGTAGATAGATAGATAGAGATAGGTAAGTAGGTAGATAGATAGAGATAGGTAGGTAGGTAGATAGATAGATAGAGATAGGTAGGTAGGTAGATTGATAGATACAGATAGGTAGTAGGTAGATAGATAGATACAGATAGGTAGGTAGGTAGATTGATAGATAGAGATAGGTAGGTAGGTAGATTGATAGATACAGATAGGTAGGTAGGTAGGTAGATAGATAGATATAAATAGGTAGGTAGATAGATAGATAGATAGAGATAGGTAGGTAGGTAGATTGATAGAGATAGGTAGGTAGGTAGGTAGATAGATAGAGATAGGTAGGTAGGTAGATTATAGATACAGATATGTAGGTAGATAGATAGAGATAGGTAGGTAGGTAGATTGATAGATAGAGATAGGTAGGTAGGTAGATTGATAGATAGAGATAGGTAGGTAGGTAGATAGATAGAGATAGGTAGGTATTTAGGTAGATAGATAGAGATAGGTAGGTAGGTAGATTGATAGAGATAGGTAGGTAGATAGATAGATAGATAGAGATAGGTAGGTAGGTAGATAGATAGATACAGATAGGTAGGTAGGTAGGTAGATAGATACAGATAGGTAGGTAGGTAGATTGATAGATAGAGATAGGTAGGTAGGTAGATAGATAGATAGAGATAGGTAGGTAGGTAGATTGATAGAGATAGGTAGGTAGGTAGGTAGATAGATAGAGATAGGTAGGAAGGTAGATAATAGATACAGATATGTAGGGTAGATAGATAGAGATAGGTAGGTAGGTAGATTGATAGATACAGATAGGTAGGTAGGTAGATTGATAGATAGAGATAGGTAGGTAGGTAGGTAGATAAATAGAGATAGGTAGGTAGGTAGGTAGATAGATAGAGATAGGTAGGTAGGTAGGTAGATAGATACAGATAGGTAGGTAGGTAGATTGATAGATACAGATAGGTAGGTAGGTAGATAGATAGATAGAGATACGTAGGTAGGTAGGTAGATAGATAGAGATAGGTAGGTAGGTAGGTAGATAGATACAGATAGGTAGGTAGATTGATAGATAGAGATAGGTAGGTAGGTAGGTAGATAGATAGAGATAGGTAGGTAGGTAGATAGATAGATAGAGATAGGTAGGTAGGTAGATAGATAGATTACAGATAGGTAGGTAGGTAGATAGATACAGATATGTAGGTAGGGAGATTGATAGAGATAGGTAGGTAGGTAGATAGATAGATAGAGATAGGTAGGTAGGTAGATTGATAGATAGAGATAGGTAGGTAGGTAGGTAGATAGATAGAGATAGGTAGGTAGGTAGATAGATAGATAGAGATAGGTAGGTAGTAGGTAGATAGATACAGATATGTAGGTAGGGTAGATAGATAGATAGAGATAGGTAGGTAGGTAGATTGATAGATACAGATAGGTAGGTAGGTAGATAGATAGATACAGAAAGGTAGGTAGGTAGATTGATAGATAGAGATAGGTAGGTAGGTATATTGATAGATACAGATAGGTAGGTAGGTAGATAGATAGATACAGATAGGTAGGTAGGTAGATTGATAGATAGAGATAGGTAGGTAGGTAGATTGATAGATTCAGATAGGTAGGTAGGTAGATAGATACAGATAGGTAGGTAGGTAGATTGATAGATAGAGATAGGTAGGTAGGTAGGTAGATAGATAGAGATAGGTAGGTAGGTAGATTGATAGATACAGAGGTAGGTAGGTAGGTAGATAGATAGAGATAGGTAGGTAGGTAGATTGATGATACAGATAGGTAGGTAGGTAGATAGATAGATAGAGATAGGTAGGTAGGTAGATAGATAGATAGAGATACATAGTAGGTAGATAGATAGATAGAGATAGGGTAGGGTAAGTAGGTAGGTAGATAGATAGAGATAGATAGGTAGGTAGGTAGATTGATAGAGATAGGTAGGTAGGTAGGTAGGTAGATACAGATAGGTAGGTACGTAGATTGATAGATACAGATAGGTAGGTAGGTAGATAGATAGATACAGATAGGTAGGTAGGTAGATAGATAGATAGGAGATAGGTAGTAGGTAGATTGATAGATACAGATAGGTAGGTAGGTAGATTGATAGATAGAGATAGCTAGGTAGGTAGATTGATAGATACAGATAGGAAGGTAGGTAGATTGATAGATAGAGATAGGTAGGTAGGTAGATAGATAGATGCAGATAGGTAGGTAGGTATAATTGATAGATAGAGATAGGTAGGTAGGTAGATAGATAGATAGAGATAGGTAGGTATGTAGATAGATAGAGAGAGATAGGTAGGTAGGTAGGTAGATAGATAGAGATAGGTAGGTAGGTAGATTGATAGATACAGATAGGTAGGTAGGTAGATTGATAGATAGAGATAGGAAGGTAGGTAGATAGATAGATAGAGATAGGTAGGTTGGTAGATTGATAGATACAGATAGGTAGCTAGGTAGATTGATAGAGATAGGTAGGTAGGTAGATTGATAGATAGAGATAGGTAGGTAGGTAGATTGATAGATACAGATAGGTAGGTAGGTAGATGATAGATAGAGATAGGAAGGTAGGTAGATAGATAGATAGAGATAGGTAGGTAGGTAGGTAGAAGATAGAGATAGGTAGGTAGGTATCAAGCACTCACCCTCACTTACTTAGGTAGGTAGATTGATAGATACAGATAGGTAGGTAGGTAGGTAGATAGATACAGATAGGTAGGTAGGTAGATTGATAGAGAGATAGGTATGTAGGTAGATTGATAGATACAGATAGGTAGGTAGGTAGATAGATAGATACAGATAGGTAGGTGGTAGATTGATAGATAGAGATAGGTAGGTAGGTAGGTAGGTAGATAGATAGAGATAGGTAGGTAGGTAGATTGATAGATACAGACCTAGTAGGTAGGTAGTGTAGATAGATAGAGATAGGTAGGTAGGTAGATTGATAGATACAATAGGTAGGTAGTTAGATAGATAGATATAGTCGTAGGTAAGTAGATTATATAGATAACTATAGCTACTTACTTACTCACTCACTCAGTCTAGGTAAGTACTAGGTAGTTAATAGATCACTAGATAGGTAGGTAGGTAGATTGATAGAGATAGGTAGGTAGGTACTCGGTATATACAGATAGTAGCTACCGTACTTAGTACTGTAGGTAGGTAGTAGATCAGATAGATTACTGATAGCTACTAGGTAGTTAGGTACTACTGATCGTAGTAGTACTTGATAGATACGTCACGTCTCACTCACTTGACTTACTAGCACTAACCTCACTTCGGTACTAGATGAAGATACAGATAGAAGGTAGGTAGATTGATAGATAGAGATAGGCGTAGGTACTTAATTAGATAGATGCAGATAGGTAGTAGGTATATTGATAGATAGAGATAGTAGGTAGGTAGATGATAGATAGAGATAGTAGGTATGTACTAGATAGTAGAGATAGTTAGGTAGGTAGATAGATAGAGATAGGTAGGTAGGTAGATTGATAGATACAGATAGTAGGTAGGTAGATTGATAGATACCAGATAGTAGGTAGGTAATTAGATAGATAGAGATAGCTAGTTGGTAGATTGATAGATACAGATAGGTAGCTTACTTACTTATAGATATAGCTAGGTAGGTAGATTGATAGATAAAGATAGGTAGGTAGGTAGTGATAGATAAGATAGGTAGGTAGGTAGATACTTACCTCACTCACTCACTCTCAGCTTAGATGATAAGTTAGTAGTAGTAGTAGATAATAGAGATAGGTAGGTAGATAGATAGATACAGATAGGTAGGTAGGTAGAGATATAGATACAGATATGTAGGTAGCGTAGATAGATAGATAGAGATAGGGTAGGTAGGTTGTAGATAGATACAGATAGGTAGGTAGGTAGATAGATAGATACAGATTACTTACGTACGTACTCACCCTCACATACTTACTTACTCACTCTACTCACTCTCACTTACTTACTTACTCAATCACACACTCTCACTTACTTACTTACTCACTCACTCACTCTCACTTTACTTACTTACTCACTCACTCACCCTCACTTACTTTACGTTACTCACTCACCCTCACATACTTACTTACTCACTCACGCACTCTCAGACTTACTTTACTACTTCATCACACACTCTCACTTACTTACTTACTCACTCACTCACTCTCACTTACTTACTTACTCAATCACTCACCCTCACTTACTTTACTTACTCACTCACTCACCCTCACTTACTTACTTACTCAATCACTCACTCTCACTTACTTACTTACTCACTCACTCACTTACTTACTTACTCACTCACTCACCCTCACGTACTTACTTACTTACTCACCCTCACATACGTTACGTACTCACTCACTCACTCTCACTTACTTACTTACTCATCACACACTCTCACTTACTTACTTACTCACTCACTCACTCTCACTTACTTACTTACTCAATCACTCACCCTTCACTTACTTACTTACTCACTCACTCACCCTCACTTACTTACTTACGCAATCACTCACTCTCACTGTACTTACTTACTTACTCACTCACTCACTCACTCTCACTTACTTCCTTACTCACTCACTCACTCTCACTTACTTACTTACTCAATCACTCTCACTACTTACTTACTTACTCACTCACTCTCACTTACTTACGTTACTCTAATCACTCACCCTCACTTACTTACTTACTCAATCACTCACTCTCACTTACTTACTGTACTTCACTCACTCACTCGCACTTACTTACTTACTCAATCACGTCTCCCTCACATACTTACTTACTCAATCACTCACTCTCACTTACTTACTTACTCCATCACTCACTCTCACTTACTTGACTCACTCACTCACTCTCACTTACGTTACTTACTCAATCACTCACCCTCACATACGTTACTTACGCAATCACTCACTCTCACTTACTTACTTACTCACTCACTCACTCTCACTTACTTACTTACTCAATCACTCTCACTTACTTACTTACTTACTCACTCACTCTCACTTACTTACTTACTCACACCACTCACCCTCACATACTTACTCACTCACTCTCACTTACTTACTTACTCAATCACTCACCCTCACTTACTTACTTACTCAATCACTCACTCTCACTTACTTACTTACTTACTCACCCACTCTCACTTACTTACTTACTTACTCACTCACTCTCACTTTCTTACATACTTACTCACTCACCCTCACGTACTTACTTACTTACTCAAATCACTCTCACTTACTTACTTACTCAATCACTCACCCTTCACTTACTTACTTACTCAATCACTCACCCTCACTTACTACTTACTCACTCACTCACTCTCACCTACTTACTTACTTACTCACTCACCCTCAATACTTACTCACTCACCCACCCTCACTTATTTACTTACTCACTCACCCTCACTTACTTACTTACTCAATCACTCACTCTCACTTACTTACTTACTCACACACTCACCCTCACATACTTACTTACTCACTCACTCACCCTCACTTACTTACTTACTCACACACTCACCCTCGATATACTTACTTACTCACTCACTCACACTTACTTACTTACTCACTCACTCTCCCTCACTGACTTACTTACTCACTCACTCACTCTCACTTACTTACTTACTTACTTTACTCACCCTCACATACTTACGTACTCAATCACTCTCACTTACTTACTTACTCACTCACTCACTCTCACTTACTTACTTACTCACTCACTCGCACCCTCACTTACTTACTTACTCACTCACCCTCACATACTTACTTACTCACTCACTCACTCTCACTTACTTACTTGACTCAATCACTCACTCTCACTTACTTACTTACTCACACACTCACCCTCACATACTTACTTACTCACTCACCCTCACTTACTTACTCACTCACCCTCACTTACTTACTTACTCACTCACTCACTCTCACTTACTTACTTACTTACTCACTCACCCTCACATACTTACTTACTCACTCACTCACTCTCACTTACTTACTTACTCAATCACTCTCACTTACTTACTTACTTACTCACTCACTCTCACTTACTTACTTACTTACTCACTCACTCTCACTTACTTACTTACTCACTCACTCACCCTCACTTACTTACTTACTCACTCACCCTCACTTACTTACTTACTCACTCACCCTCACATACTTACGTACTCACTCACTCACTCTCACTTACTTACTTACTCAATCACTCACTCTCACTTACTTACTTACTCACACACTCACCCTCACATACTTACTTACTCACTCAGCTCACCCTCACTTACTTACTTACTCACACACTCACCCTCACATACTTACTTACTCACTCACTCACACTTACTTACTTACTCACACACTCACCCTCACATACTTACTTACTCACTCACTCACCCTCACTTACTTACTTACTCACACACTCACCCTCACATACTTACTTACTCACTCACTCACACTTACTTACTTACTCACTCACTCTCCCTCACTTACTTACTTACTCACTCACTCACTCTCACTTACTTACTTACTTACTCACTCACCCTCACATACTTACTTACTCAATCACTCTCACTTACTTACTTACTCACTCACTCACTCTCACGTACTTACTTACTCACTCACTCACCCTCACTTACTTACTTACTCACTCACCCTCACATACTTACTTACTCACTCACTCTCACTTACTTACTTACTCAATCACTCACCCTCACTTACTTACTTACTCACTCACTCACCCTCACTTACTTACTCATTCAATCACTCACTCTCACTTACTTACTTACTTACTCACTCACTCTCACTTACTTACTTACTCAATCACTCACTCTCACTTACTTACTTACTCACACACTCACCCTCACTACTTACTTACTCACTCACTCACCCTCACTTACTTACTTACTCACACACTCACCCTCACATACTTACTTACTCACTCACTCACACTTACTTACTTACTCACACACTCACCCTCACATACTTACTTACTCACTCACTCACCCTCACTTACTTACTTACTCACACACTCACCCTCACATACTACTTACTCACTCACTCACACCTTACTTACTTACTCACTCTCCCTCACTTACTTACTTACTCACTCACTCACTCTCACTTACTTACTTACTTACTCACTCACCCTCACATACTTACTTACTCAATCACTCTCACTTACTTACTTACTCACTCACTCACTCTCACTTACTTATTTACTCACTCACTCACCCTCACTTACTTACTTACTCACTCACCCTCACATACTTACTTACTCACTCACTCTCACTTACTTACTTACTCAATCACTCACCCTCACGTACTTACTTACTCACTCACTCACCCTCACTTACTTACTTACTCAATCACTCACTCTCACTTACGTACTTACTTACTCACTCACTCTCACTTACTTACTTACTCAATCACTCTCACTTACTTACTTACTCACTCACTCTCACTTACTTACTTACTCAATCACTCACCCTCACTTACTTACTTACTCACTCACTCACCCTCACTTACTTACTTACTCACTCACTCACTCTCACTTACTTACTTACTCAATCACTCACTCTCACTTACTTACTTTACTCAATCACTCACTCTCACTTCCTTACTTACTCAATCACTCTCACTTACTTACTTACTCACTCACTCACTCTCACTTACTTACTTACTCAATCACTCACCTTCACTTACTTACTTACTTACTCACTCACTCACTCTCAATTACTTACTTACTCACTCACTCACTCACTCTCACTACTTACTTACTCAATCACTCACTTACTTACTTACTTACTCACTCACCCTCACATACTTACTTACTCAATCACTCTCACTTACTTACTTACTCACTCACTCACTCTCACTTACTTACTTACTCACTCACTCACCCTCACTTACTTACTTACTCACTCACCCTCACATACTTACTTACTCACTCACTCACTCTCACTTACTTACTTACTCAATCACTCACTCTCACTTACCTACTTACCACACACTCACCCTCACATACTTACTTACTCACTCACCCTCACTTACTTACTCACTCACCCTCACTTACTTACTTACTCACTCACTCACTCTCACTTACTTACTTACTTACTCACTCACCCTCACATACTTACTTACTCACTCACTCACTCTCACTTACTTACTTACTCAATCACTCTCACTTACTTACTTACTACTCACTCACCCTCACTTACTTACTTACTTACTCACTCACTCTCACTTACTTACTTACTCACTCACTCACCCTCACTTACTTACTTACTCACTCACCCTCACTTACTTACTTACTCACTCACCCTCACATACTTACTTACTCACTCACTCACTCTCACTTACTTACTTACTCAATCACTCACTCTCACTTACTTACTTACTCACACACTCACCCTCACATACTTACTTACTCACTCACTCACCCTCACTACTTACTTACTCACACACTCACCCTCACATACTTACTTACTCACTCACTCACACTTACTTACTTACTCACACACTCACCCTCACATACTTACTTACTCACTCAACTCCACCCTCACTTACTTACTTACTCACACACTCACCCTCACATACTTACTTACTCACTCACTCACACTTACTTACTTACTCACTCACTCTTCCCTCACTTACTTACTTACTCACTCACTCACTCTCACTTACTTACTTACTTACTCACTCACCCTCACATTCTTACTTACTCAATCACTCTCACTTACTTACTTACTCACTCACTCACTCTCACTTACTTACTTACTCACTCACTCACCCTCACTTACTTACTTACTCACTCACCCTCACATACTTACTTACTCACTCACTCTCACTTACTTACTTACTCCAATCACTCACCCTCACTTACTTACTTACTCACTCACTCACCCTCACTTACTTACTCATTCAATCACTCACTCTCACTTACTTACTTACTTACTCACTCACTCTCACTTACTTACTTACTCAATCACTCACTCTCACTTACTTACTTACTCACACACTCACCCTCACATACTTACTTACTCACTCACTCACCCTCACTTACTTACTTACTCACACACTCACCCTCACATACTTACTTACTCACTCACTCACACTTACTTACTTACTCACACACTCACCCTCACATACTTACTTACCTCACTCACTCACCCTCACTTACTTACTTACTCACACACTCACCCTCACAGTACTTACTTACTCACTCACTCACACTTACTTACTTACTCACTCACTCTCCCTCACTTACTTACTTACTCACTCACTCACTCTCACTTACTTACTTACTTACTCACTCACCCTCACATACTTACTTACTCAATCACTCTCACTTACTTACTTACTCACTCACTCACTCTCACTTACTTACTTACTCACTCACTCACCCTCACTTACTTACTTACTCACTCACCCTCACATACTTACGTACTCACTCACTCTCACTTACTTACTTACTCAATCACTCACCCTCACTTACTTACTTACTCACTCACTCACCCTCACTTACTTACTTACTCAATCACTCACTCTCACTTACTTACTTACTTACTCACTCACGTCTCACTTACTTACTTACTCAATCACTCTCACTTACTTACTTACTCACTCACTCTCACTTACTTACTTACTCAATCACTCACCCTGCACTTACTTACTTACGCACTCACTCACCCTCACTTACTTACTTACTCACTCACTCACTCTCACTTACTTACTTACTCAATCACTCACTCTCACTTACTTACTTACTCAATCACTCACTCTCACTTCCTTACTTACTCAATCACTCTCACTTACTTACTTACTCACTCACTCACTCTCACTTACTTACTTACTCAATCACTCACCTTCACTTACTTACTTACTTACTCACTCACTCACTCTCAATTACTTACTTACTCACTCACTCACTCACTCTCACTTACTTACTTACTCAATCACTCACTTACTTACTTACTTACTCACTCACCCTCACATACTTACTTTACTCAATCACTCTCACTTACTTACTTACTCACTCACTCACTCTCACTTACTTACTTACTCACTCACTCACCCTCACTTACTTACTTACTCACTCACCCTCACATACTTACTTACTCACTCACTCACTCTCACTTACTTACTTACTCAATCACTCACTCTCACTTACCTACTTACTCACACACTCACCCTCACATACTTACTTACTCACTCACCCTCACTTACTTACTCACTCACCCTCACTTACTTACTTACTCACTCACTCACTCTCACTTACTTACTTACTTACTCACTCACCCTCACATACTTACTTACTCACTCACTCACTCTCACTTACTTACTTACTCAATCACTCTCACTTACTTACTTACTTACTCACTCACTCTCACTTACTTACTTACTTACTCACTCACTCTGCACTTACTTACTTACTCACTCACTCACCCTCACTTACTTACTCACTCACTCACTCTCACTTACTTACTTACTCACTCACTCACCCTCACTTACTTACTTACTCAATCACTCACTCTCACTTACTTACTTACTTACTCACTCACTCACTCTCACTTACTTCCTTACTCACTCACTCACTCTCACTTACTTACTTACTCAATCACTCTCACTTACTTACTTACTTACTCACTCACTCTCACTTACTTACTTACTCAATCACTCACCCTCACTTACTTACTTTACTCAATCACTCACTCTCACTTACTTACTTACTCACTCACTCACTCTCACTTACTTACTTACTCAATCACTCACCCTCACATACTTACTTACTCAATCACTCACTCTCACTTACTTACTTACTCCATTCACTCACTCTCACTTACTTACTCACTCACTCACTCTCACTTACTTACTTACTCTCAATCACTCACCCTCACATACTTACTTACTCAATCACTCACTCTCACTTACTTACTTACTCACTCACTCACTCTCACTTACTTACTCACTCACTCACTCTCACTTACTTACTTACTCAATCACTCACTCTCACTTACTTACTTACTCACACACTCACCCTCACATACTTACTTACTCACTCACTCACCCTCACTTACTTACTTACTCACACACTCACCCTCACAGTACTTACTTACTCACTCACTCACACTTACTTACTTACTCACACACTCACCCTCACATACTTACTTACTCACTCACTCACCCTCACTTACTTACTTACTCACACACTCACCCTCACATACTTACTTACTCACTCACTCACACTTACTTACGTACTCACTCACTTTCCCTCACTTACTACTTACTCACTCACTCACTCTCACTTACTTACTTACTTACTCACTCACCCTCACATACTTACTTACTCAATCACTCTCACTTACTTACTTACTCACTCACTCACTCTCACTTACTTACTTACTCACTCACTCACCTCACTTACTTACTTACTCACTCACCCTCACATAACTTACTTACTCACTCACTCTCACTTACTTACTTACTCAATCACTCACCCTCACTTACTTACTCACTCACTCACCCTCACTTACTTACTCATTCAATCACTCACGTCTCACTTACTTACTTACTTACTCACTCACTCTCACTTACTTACTTACTCAATCACTCAGCTCTCACTTACTTACAAACTCACACACTCACCCTCACATACTTACTTACTCACTCACTCACCCTCACTTACTTACTTACTCACACACTCACCCTCACAGTACTTACTTACTCACTCACTCACACTTACTTACTTACTCACACACTCACCCTCACATACTTACTTACTCACTCACTCACCCTCACTTACTTACTTACTCACACACTCACCCTCACATACTTACTTACTCACTCACTCACACTTACTTACTTACTCACTCACTCTCCCTCACTTACTTACTTACTCACTCACTCACTCTCACTTACTTACTTACTTACTCACTCACCCTCACATACTTACTTACTCAATCACTCTCACTTACTTACTTACTCACTCACTCACTCTCACTTACTTACTTACTCACTCACTCACCCTCACTTACTTACTTACTCACTCACCCTCACATACTTACTTACTCACTCACTCTCACTTACTTACTTACTCAATCACTCACCCTCACTTACGTTACTTACTCACTCACTCACCCTCACTTACTTACTTACTCAATCACTCACTCTCACTTACTTACTTACTTACTCACTCACTCTCAGCTTACTTACTTACTCAATCACTCTCACTTACTTTACTTACTTACTCACTCACTCTCACTTACTTACTTACTCAATCACTCACACTCACTTACTTACTTACTCACTCACTCACCCTCACTTACTTACTTACTCACTCACTCACTCTCACTTACTTACTTACTCAATCACTCACTCTCACTTACTTACTTACTCAATCACTCACTCTCACTTTCCTTACTTACTCAATCACTCTCACTTACTTACTTACTCACTCACTCACTCTCACTTACTTACTTACTCAATCACTCACCTTCACTTACTTACTTACTCACTCACTCACTCTCAATTACTTACTTACTCACTCACTCACTCACTCTCACTTACTTACTTACTCAATCACTCACTTACTTACTTACTTACTCACTCACTCTCACTTACTTACTTACTCAATCACTCACCCTCACTTACTTACTTACTCAATCACTCACTCTCACTTACTTACTTACTCACTCACTCACTCTCATCTTACTTACTTACTCAATCACTCACCCTCACTTACTTACTTACTCACTCACTCACTCACTCTCACTTACTTACTTACTCAATCACTCACTCTCACTTACTTACTTACTTACTCACTCACCCTCACTTACTTACTTACTCAATCACTCACTCTCACTTACTTACTTACTCACTCAATCACTCTCACTTGACTTACTTACTTACTCACTCTCACTTACTTACTTACTCACTCACTCACCCTCCCTCACTTACTTACTCACTCACTCACCCTCACTTACTCACTTACTCAATCACTCACTCTCACTTACTACTTACTTACTCACTCACTCTCACTTACTTACTTACTCAATCACTCTCACTTACTTACTTACTTACTCACTCACTCTCACTTACTTTACTTACTCAATCACTCACCCTCACTTACTTACTTACTCAATCACTCACTCTCACTTACTTACTTACTCACTCACTCACTCTCACTTACTTACTTACTCAATCACTCACTCTCACTTCCTTACTTACTCAATCACTCTCACTTACTTACTTACTTCACTCACTCACTCTCACTTACTTACTTACTCACTCACTCACTCTCACTTACTTACTTACTCACTCACTCACTCTCACTTACTTACTACTTACTCACTCACCCTCACTTACTTACTCAATCACTCACTCTCACTTACTTACTTACTTACTCACTCACTCTCACTTACTTACTTACTCACTCACTCACTCTCACTTACTTACTTACTCACTCACTCACTCTCACTTACTTACTTACTTACTCACTCACCCTCACTTACTTACTCAATCACTCACTCTCACTTACTTACTTACTCACTCACTCACTCTCACTTACTTACTTACTCACTCACTCACTCTCACTTACTTACTTACTCACTCACTCACTCTCACTTACTTACTTACTTACTCACTCACCCTCACTTACTTACTCAATCACTCACTCTCACTTACTTACTTACTTACTCACTCACTCTCACTTACTTACTTACTCACTCACTCACTCTCACTTACTTACTTACTCACTCACTCACCCTCACTTACTTACTTACTCACTCACCCTCACATACTTACTTACTCACTCACTCACTCTCACTTACTTACTTACTCAATCACACACTTCTCACTTACTTACTTACTTACTCACTCACTCTCACTTACTTACTTACTCAATCACTCACCCTCACTTACTTACTTACTCACTCACTCACCCTCACTTACTTACTTACTCAATCACTCACTCTCACTTACTTACTTACTTACTTACTCACTCACTCTCACTTACTTACTTACTCAATCACTCTCACTTACTTACTTACTTACTCTCTCACTCTCACTTTCTTACTTTACTCAATCACTCACCCTCACTTACTTACTTACTCACTCACTCACCCTCACTTACTTACTTACTCACTCACTCACTCTCACTTACGTACTTACTCATCACTCACCCTCACTTACTTACTTACTCAATCACTCACTCTCACTTACTTACTTACTCAATCACTCACTCTCACTTCCTTACTTACTCAATCACTCTCACTTACTTTACTTACTCACTCACTCACTCTCACTTACTTACTTACTCACTCACTCACTCTCAGCTTACTTACTTACTCACTCACTCACTCTCACTTACTCACTTACTCACTCACTCACCCTCACTTACTTACTTACTCACTCACTCATTCTCACTTATTTACTTACTCACTCACTCACCCTCACTTACTTACTTACTCATCACTCACTCTCACTTACTCACTTACTCACTCACTCACTCTCACTTACTTACTTACTCAATCACTCTCACTTACTTACTTACTTACTCACTCACTCTCACTTACTTACGTTACTCAATCACTCACTCTCACTTACTTACTTACTTACTCACTCACTCTCACTTACTTACTTACTCACTCACTCACTCTCACTTACTTACTTACTCAATCACTCACCCTCACTTACTTACTTACTTACTCACTCACTCACCCTCACTTACTCACTTACTCAATCACTCACGCTCACTTACTTACTTACTTACTCACTCACTCTCACTTACTTACTTACTCAATCACTCTCACTTACTTACTTACTTACTCACTCACTCTCACTTACTTACTTACTCAATCACTCACCCTCACTTACTTACTTACTCAATCACTCACTCTCACTTACTTACTTACTCACTCACTCACTCTCACTTACTTACTTACTCAATCACTCTCACTTACTTACTTACTTACTCACGTCACTCACCCTCACTTACTTACTTACTCAATCACTCACTCTCACTTACTTACTTACTCACTCACTCACTCTCACTTACTTACTTACTTACTCACTCACCCTCGACTTACTTACTCAATCACTCACTCTCACTTACTTACTTACTTACTCACTCACGTCTCACTTACTTACTTACTCACTCACTCACTCTCACTTACTTACTTACTCACTCACTCACCCTCACTTACTTACTTACTCACTCACCACACACACCCCCCCCCCCCCTTCTTCTTCTTCCCCTCTCTCTCAACACACACACCCACCCACCCACACATACACACACACACACCCACCCACCCACACACACACACACACACACCCACCCACCCACACACACACACACACCCACCCACCCACCCACACACACACACACCCACACCCACCCACACATACACACACACCCACCCACCCACCCACACACACACACACACACACCCACCCACCCACACACACACACACCCACACCCACCCACCCACACATACACACTCACACACCCACCCACCCACCCACACACACACCCACACCCACCCACCCACACACACACACACACACACCCACCCACCCACACACACACACACCCACACCCACCCACCCACACATACACACACCCACACCCACCCACCCACACACACACACACACCCACCCACCCACCCACACACACACCCACACCCACCCACCCACACTCACACACACACCCACCCACCCACCCACACACACACACACCCACACCCACACACCCACACATACACACACACACACCCACCCACCCACCCACACAGTACACACACCCACACCCACCCACCCACACACACACACTCACACACCCACCCACCACACTCACTCACACACCCACCACCCACCACACACACACACACCACACCCACCCTCCCACACACAAACAAACACCCACCCACCCAACCACTACTCACACCCACACCCACCCACCCACACACACACACACACACACCCACTCTCCCTCACACACACACACCATCTACCTCCCACCCTCACATAACACACACACTCCCACCCCCCCACACCCTCTCACACACACCCACCACTACCAATCATACACACTCCTCATCTCACTCACACAACCCACTCACTCACTACACTCACCCTACCCACCCACACTCACTCTCAACTCCACACCCACCCTACTCATCACACTCACACCACCTCCCAATCACACACTCACCCACCCACCTACTCACACTCACAATCACCCTCCCACCCAATCACACTCAATCACACTACCCTACCTACCACTCTGTATCAATCCTCTACCACCCTACCTACACTACTATCTAACTATCTACCTACCAACCTATCTGTATCTATCAAACTACCTCCACCCTATCTGAATCTATCAATCTACCTACCTACCTATCTCTATCTCTCTACCAACCTACCTACCAATCTCTATCAAATCACTTACCTACCTAACTCTATCTATCTACCTACCTACCTACCTACCTATCTCTATCTATCAATCTACCTACCTACCTATCTGTATCTATCTATCTACCTACCTACCTATCTGTATCTATCAATCTACCTACCTACCTATCTCTATCTATCTACCTACCTACCTACCTATCTCTATATATCAATCTACCTACCTACCTATCTCTATCTATCTATCTACCTACCTACATATCTGTATCTATCTACCTACCTACCTTATCTGTATCTATCTATCTACCTACCTACCTATCTCAATCTATCTATCTACCTACCTACCTATCTCTATCTATCTACCTACCTACCTACCTATCTCTATCTATCAATCTACCTACCTATCTGTATCTATCTACCTACCTACCTACCTATCTCTATCTATCTATCTACCTACCTACCTATCTCTATCTATCTATCTACCTACCTACCTATCTCTACTATCTATCTACCTACCTACCTATCTCTATCTATCAATCTACCTACCTATCTGTATCTATCTACCTACCTACCTACCTATCTCTATCTATCTATCTACCTACCTACCTATCTCTATCTATCTATCTACCTACCTACCTATCTCTATCTATCTACCTACCTACCTACCTATCTCTATCTATCAATCTACCTACCTATCTGTATCTATCTACCTACCTACCTACCTATCTCTATCTATCTATCTACCTACCTACCTATCTCTATCTATCTATCTACCTTACCTACCTATCTCTATCTATCTATCTACCTACCTACCTATCTCTATCAATCTACCTACCTTCCTATCTCTATCTATCAATCTACCTACCTACCTATCTCTATCTATCTATCTACCTACCTACCTATCTCTATCTATCAATCTACCTACCTACCTATCTGTATCTATCAATCTACCTACCTACCTATCTCTATCTATCTACCTACCTACCTACCTATCTCTATCAATCTACCTACCTACCTATCTCTATCTATCTACCTACCTACCTACCTATCTCTATCTATCAATCTACCTATCTACCTATCTGTATCTATCTATCTACCTACCTATCTGTCTGTATCTATCTATCTACCTACCTACCTATCTCTATCTACTACCTACCTACCTATCTCTATCTATCTATCTACCTACCTACCTATCTCTATCTATCAATCTACCTACCTACCTATCTGTATCTATCTACCTACCTACCTACCTATCTCTATCTATCAATCTACCTACCTACCTATCTCTATCTATCTATCTATCTACCTACCTACCTATCTGTATCTATCAATCTACCTACCTACCTATCTCTATCTATCTATCTACCTACCTACCTATCTCTATCTATCAATCTACCTACCTACCTATCTGTATCTATCAATCTACCTACCTACCTATCTCTATCTATCTACCTACCTACTACCTATCTATCAATCTACCTACCTACCTATCTCTATCTATCTATCTATCTACCTACCTACCAATCTCTATCTATCTATCTACCTACCTACCTATTCCTATCTATCAATCTACCTACCTACCTATCTCTATCTATCTATCTACCTACCTACCTATCTCTATCAATCTACCTACCTTCCTATCTCTATCTATCAATCTACCTACCTACCTATCTCTATCTATCAATCTACCTACCTACCTATCTCTATCTATCTATCTACCTACCTACCTATCTGTATCTATCTATCTACCTACCTACCTATCTATATCTATCAATCTACCTACCTACCTATCTCTATCTATCTACTACCTACCTACCTATCTCTATCAATCTACCTACCTACCTATCTCTATCTATCTACCTACCTACCTACCTATCTCTATCTATCAATCTACCTACCTACCTATCTGTATCTATCTATCTACCTACCTACCTATCTGTATCTATCAATCTACCTACCTACCTATCTCTATCTATCTACCTACCTACATATCTGTATCTATCTACCTACCTACCTATCTGTATCTATCTATCTACCTACCTACCTATCTCTATCTATCTATCTACCTACCTACCTATCTCTTCAATCTACCTACCTACATATCTGTATCTATCTACCTACCTACCTACCTATCTCTATCTATCTATCTACCTACCTACCTATCTGTCTCTATCTATCTACCTACCTACCTATATCTATCTATCTACCTACCTACATATCTGTATCTATATATCTACCTACCTACCTATCTGTATCTATCTATCTACCTACCTACATATCTGTATCTATATATCTACCTACCTACCTATATCTATCTATCTACCTACCTACATATCTGTATCTATATATCTACCTACCTACCTATCTGTATCTATCTATCTACCTACCTACATATCTGTATCTATATATCTAAATACCTACCTATCTCTATCTATCAATCTACCTACCTACCTATCTCTATCTATCTACCTACCTACCTACCTATCTCTATCTATCAATCCATCTACCTACCTATCTGTATCTATCTATCTACCTACCTATCTGTATCTATCAATCTACCTACCTACCTATCTCTATCTATCTACCTACCTACATATCTGTATCTATCTACCTACCTACCTATCTGTATCTATCTATCTACCTACCTACCTATCTCTATCTATCTATCTACCTACCTACCTATCTCTATCAATCTACCTACCTACATATCTGTATCTATCTACCTACCTACCTACCTATCTCTATCTATCTATCTACCTACCTACCTATCTGTCCCTATCTATCTACCTACCTACCTATATCTATCTATCTACCTACCTACATATCTGTATCTATATATCTACCTACCTACCTATCTGTATCTATCTATCTACCTACCTACATATCTGTATCTATATATCTACCTACCTACCTATATCTATCTATCTACCTACCTACATATCTGTATCTATATATCTACCTACCTACCTATCTGTATCTATCTATCTACCTACCTACATATCTGTATCTATATATCTACCTACCTACCTATCTCTATCTATCAATCTACCTACCTACCTATCTCTATCTATCTATCTACCTACCTATCTCTATCTATCTATCTACCTACCTACCTATCTCTATCTATCAATCTACCTACCTACATATCTGTATCTATCAATCTACCTACCTACCTATCTCTATCTATCTATCTACCTACCTATCTCTATCTATCATTCTACCTACCTACCTATCTCTATCTATCAATCTACCTACCTACATATCTGTATCTATCAATCTACCTACCTACCTATCTCTATCTATCTATCTACCTACCTACCTATCTCTATCTATCAATCTACCTACCTACCTATCTGTATCTATCAATCTACCTACCTACCTATCTCTATCTATCTACCTACCTACCTACCTAT
Source organism: Crotalus helleri (assembly GCA_024509115.1). NCBI lineage: Eukaryota > Metazoa > Chordata > Lepidosauria > Squamata > Viperidae > Crotalus > Crotalus helleri. The sequence goes on from JAKSXO010000214.1 coordinate 25,869, forward strand.
CTCTATCAATCTACCTACCTACCTATCTCTATCTATCTATCTACCTTCCTACCTATCTCTATCTATCTATCTACCTACCTACCTACCTATCTCTATCTATCAATCTACCTACCTACCTATCTGTATCTATCTATCTACCTACCTACCTATCTCTATCTATCTATCTACCTACCTATCTGTATCTATCTATCTACCTACCTACCTATCTCTATCTATCTACCTACCTACCTACCTATCTCTATCTATCTACCTACCTACCTACCTATCTCTATCAATCTACCTACCTACCTATCTCTATCTATCTATCTACCTACCTACATATCTGTATCTATCTACCTACCTACCTACCTATCTCTATCTATCTATCTACCTACCTACCTATCTGTATCTATCTACCTACCTATCTGTATCTATCTACCTACCTACATATCTGTATCTATATATCTACCTACTTACCTATCTCTATCTATCAATCTACCTACCTACCTATCTCTATCTATCTATCTACCTACCTACATATCTGTATCTATCTACCTACCTACCTATCTGTATCTATCTATCTACCTACCTACCTATCTCTATCTATCTATCTACCTACCTACCTATCTCTATCAATCTACCTACCTACATATCTGTATCTATCTACCTACCTACCTACCTATCTATCAATCTACCTACCTACCTATCTCTATCTATCTATCTATCTACCTACCTACCAATCTCTATCTATCTATCTACCTACCTACCTACCTATCCGTATCTATCAATCTACCTACCTACCTATCTCTATCTATCTATCTACCTACCTACCTATCTCTATCAATCTACCTACCTTCCTATCTCTATCTATCAATCTACCTACCTACCTATCTCTATCTATCAATCTACCTACCTACCTATCTCTATCTATCTATCTACCTACCTACCTATCTGTATCTATCTATCTACCTACCTACCTATCTGTATCTATCAATCTACCTACCTACCTATCTCTATCTATCTACCTACCTACCTATCTCTATCAATCTACCTACCTACCTATCTCTATCTATCTACCTACCTACCTACCTATCTCTATCTATCAATCTACCTACCTACCTATCTGTATCTATCTATCTACCTACCTACCTATCTGTATCTATCAATCTACCTACCTACCTATCTCTATCTATCTACCTACCTACATATCTGTATCTATCTACCTACCTACCTATCTGTATCTATCTATCTACCTACCTACCTATCTCTATCTATCTATCTACCTACCTACCTATCTCTATCAATCTACCTACCTACATATCTGTATCTATCTACCTACCTACCTACCTATCTCTATCTATCTATCTACCTACCTACCTATCTGTCTCTATCTATCTACCTACCTACCTATATCTATCTATCTACCTACCTACATATCTGTATCTATATATCTACCTACCTACCTATCTGTATCTATCTATCTACCTACCTACATATCTGTATCTATATATCTACCTACCTACCTATATCTATCTATCTACCTACCTACATATCTGTATCTATATATCTACCTACCTACCTATCTGTATCTATCTATCTACCTACCTACATATCTGTATCTATATATCTACCTACCTACCTATCTCTATCTATCAATCTACCTACCTACCTATCTCTATCTATCTACCTACCTACCTACCTATCTCTATCTATCAATCCATCTACCTACCTATCTGTATCTATCTATCTACCTACCTACCTATCTGTATCTATCAATCTACCTACCTACCTATCTCTATCTATCTACCTACCTACATATCTGTATCTATCTACCTACCTACCTATCTGTATCTATCTATCTACCTACCTACCTATCTCTATCTATCTATCTACCTACCTACCTATCTCTATCAATCTACCTACCTACATATCTGTATCTATCTACCTACCTACCTACCTATCTCTATCTATCTATCTACCTACCTACCTATCTGTCTCTATCTATCTACCTACCTACCTATATCTATCTATCTACCTACCTACATATCTGTATCTATATATCTACCTACCTACCTATCTGTATCTATCTATCTACCTACCTACATATCTGTATCTATATATCTACCTACCTACCTATATCTATCTATCTACCTACCTACATATCTGTATCTATATATCTACCTACCTACCTATCTGTATCTATCTATCTACCTACCTACATATCTGTATCTATATATCTACCTACCTACCTATCTCTATCTATCAATCTACCTACCTACCTATCTCTATCTATCTATCTACCTACCTACATATCTGTATCTATCTACCTACCTACCTATCTGTATCTATCTACCTACCTACCTATCTGTATCTATCTATCTACCTACCTACCTATCTCTATCTATCTACCTACCTACCTACCTATCTGTATCTATCTACCTACCTACCTACCTATCTCTATCAATCTACCTACCTACCTATCTCTATCTATCTATCTACCTACCTACATATCTGTATCTATCTACCTACCTACCTACCTATCTCTATCTATCTATCTACCTACCTACCTATCTGTATCTATCTACCTACCTATCTGTATCTATCTACCTACCTACATATCTGTATCTATATATCTACCTACTTACCTATCTCTATCTATCAATCTACCTACCTACCTATCTCTATCTATCTATCTACCTACCTACATATCTGTATCTATCTACCTACCTACCTATCTGTATCTATCTATCTACCTACCTACCTATCTCTATCTATCTATCTACCTACCTACCTATCTCTATCAATCTACCTACCTACATATCTGTATCTATCTACCTACCTACCTACCTATCTATCAATCTACCTACCTACCTATCTCTATCTATCTATCTATCTACCTACCTACCAATCTCTATCTATCTATCTACCTACCTACCTACCTATCCGTATCTATCAATCTACCTACCTACCTATCTCTATCTATCTATCTACCTACCTACCTATCTCTATCAATCTACCTACCTTCCTATCTCTATCTATCAATCTACCTACCTACCTATCTCTATCTATCAATCTACCTACCTACCTATCTCTATCTATCTATCTACCTACCTACCTATCTGTATCTATCTATCTACCTACCTACCTATCTGTATCTATCAATCTACCTACCTACCTATCTCTATCTATCTACCTACCTACCTATCTCTATCAATCTACCTACCTACCTATCTCTATCTATCTACCTACCTACCTACCTATCTCTATCTATCAATCTACCTACCTACCTATCTGTATCTATCTATCTACCTACCTACCTATCTGTATCTATCAATCTACCTACCTACCTATCTCTATCTATCTACCTACCTACATATCTGTATCTATCTACCTACCTACCTATCTGTATCTATCTATCTACCCACCTACCTATCTCTATCTATCTATCTACCTACCTACCTATCTCTATCAATCTACCTACCTACATATCTGTATCTATCTACCTACCTACCTACCTATCTCTATCTATCTATCTACCTACCTACCTATCTGTCTCTATCTATCTACCTACCTACCTATATCTATCTATCTACCTACCTACATATCTGTATCTATATATCTACCTACCTACCTATCTGTATCTATCTATCTACCTACCTACATATCTGTATCTATATATCTACCTACCTACCTATATCTATCTATCTACCTACCTACATATCTGTATCTATATATCTACCTACCTACCTATCTGTATCTATCTATCTACCTACCTACATATCTGTATCTATATATCTACCTACCTACCTATCTCTATCTATCAATCTACCTACCTACCTATCTCTATCTATCTACCTACCTACCTACCTATCTCTATCTATCAATCCATCTACCTACCTATCTGTATCTATCTATCTACCTACCTACCTATCTGTATCTATCAATCTACCTACCTACCTATCTCTATCTATCTACCTACCTACATATCTGTATCTATCTACCTACCTACCTATCTGTATCTATCTATCTACCTACCTACCTATCTCTATCTATCTATCTACCTACCTACCTATCTCTATCAATCTACCTACCTACATATCTGTATCTATCTACCTACCTACCTACCTATCTCTATCTATCTATCTACCTACCTACCTATCTGTCTCTATCTATCTACCTACCTACCTATATCTATCTATCTACCTACCTACATATCTGTATCTATATATCTACCTACCTACCTATCTGTATCTATCTATCTACCTACCTACATATCTGTATCTATATATCTACCTACCTACCTATATCTATCTATCTACCTACCTACATATCTGTATCTATATATCTACCTACCTACCTATCTGTATCTATCTATCTACCTACCTACATATCTGTATCTATATATCTACCTACCTACCTATCTCTATCTATCAATCTACCTACCTACCTATCTCTATCTATCTATCTACCTACCTACATATCTGTATCTATCTACCTACCTACCTATCTGTATCTATCTACCTACCTACCTATCTGTATCTATCTATCTACCTACCTACCTATCTCTATCTATCTACCTACCTACCTACCTATCTCTATCTATCTACCTACCTACCTACCTATCTCTATCAATCTACCTACCTACCTATCTCTATCTATCTATCTACCTACCTACATATCTGTATCTATCTACCTACCTACCTACCTATCTCTATCTATCTATCTACCTACCTACCTATCTGTATCTATCTACCTACCTATCTGTATCTATCTACCTACCTACATATCTGTATCTATATATCTACCTACCTACCTATCTCTATCTATCAATCTACCTACCTACCTATCTCTATCTATCTATCTACCTACCTACATATCTGTATCTATCTACCTACCTACCTATCTGTATCTATCTATCTACCTACCTACCTATCTCTATCTATCTATCTACCTACCTACCTATCTCTATCAATCTACCTACCTACATATCTGTATCTACCTACCTACCTACCTACCTATCTCTATCTATCTATCTACCTACCTACCTATCTGTCTCTATCTATCTACCTACCTACCTATATCTATCTATCTACCTACCTACACATCTGTATCTATATATCTACCTACCTACCTATCTGTATCTATCTATCTACCTACCTACATATCTGTATCTATATATCTACCTACCTACCTATCTCTATCTATCAATCTACCTACCTACCTATCTGTATCTATCTACCTACCCACCTATCTGTATTTATCTATCTACCTACAATCTGTATCTATCTACCTACCTACCTACGTATCTCTATCTATCTATCTACCTACCTACCTATCTGTATCTATCAATCTACCTACCTACCTATCTGTATCTATCAATCTACCTACCTACCTATCTCTATCAATCTACCTACCTACCTACCTATCTGTATCTATCTACCTACATACCTACCTATCTCTATCTATCTACCTACCTACCTACCTATCTCTATTTATCTACCTACCTACCTACCTATCTCTATCTATCAATCTACCTACCTACCTATCTGTATCTATCAATCTACCTACCTACCTATCTCTATCTATCTACCTACATATCTGTATCTATATATCTACCTACCTACCTATCTCTATCTATCTACCTACCTACCTACCTATCTCTATCAATCTACCTACCTACCTATCTCTATCTATCTATCTACCTACCTACCTATCTCTATCTATCAATCTACCTACCTACATATCTGTATCTATCAATCTACCTACCTACCTATCTCTATCTATCTATCTACCTACCTATCTCTATCTATCATTCTACCTACCTACCTATCTCTATCTATCAATCTACCTACCTACATATCTGTATCTATCAATCTACCTACCTACCTATCTCTATCTATCTATCTACCTACCTACCTATCTCTATCTATCAATCTACCTACCTACCTATCTGTATCTATCAATCTACCTACCTACCTATCTCTATCTATCTACCTACCTACCTACCTATCTCTATCAATCTACCTACCTACCTATCTCTATCTATCTATCTACCTTCCTACCTATCTCTATCTATCTATCTATCTACCTACCTACCTACCTATCTCTATCTATCAATCTACCTACCTACCTATCTGTATCTATCTATCTACCTACCTACCTATCTGTATCTATCAATCTACCTACCTACCTATCTCTATCTATCTATCTACCTACCTACCTATCTCTATATATCAATCTACCTACCTACCTATCTCTATCTATCTATCTACCTACCTACATATCTGTATCTACCTACCTACCTACCTATCTGTATCTATCTATCTACCTACCTACCTATCTATCTATCTACCTACCTACCTATCTCTATCTATCAATCTACCTACCTACCTATCTGTATCTATCTATCTACCTACCTACCTATCTGTATCTATCAATCTACCTACCTACCTATCTCTATCTATCTATCTACCTACCTACCTATCTCTATATATCAATCTACCTACCTACCTATCTCTATCTATCTATCTACCTACCTACATATCTGTATCTATCTACCTACCTACCTATCTGTATCTATCTATCTACCTACCTACCTATCTCTATCTATCTATCTACCTACCTACCTATCTCTATATATCAATCTACCTACCTACCTATCTCTATCTATCTATCTACCTACCTACATATCTGTATCTATCTACCTACCTACCTATCTGTATCTATCTATCTACCTACCTACCTATCTGTATCTATCTATCTACCTACCTACCTATCTCTATCTATCTATCTACCTACCTACATATCTGTATCTATATATCTACCTACCTACCTATCTGTATCTATCTATCTACCTACCTACCTATCTCTATCTATCTACCTACCTACCTACCTATCTCTATCTATCTATCTACCTACCTTCCTATCTCTATCTATCAATCTACCTACCTACCTATCTGTATCTATCAATCTACCTACCTACCTATCTCTATCTATCAATCTACCTACCTACCTATCTCTATCTATCAATCTACCTAGCTACCTATCTGTATCTATCAATCTACCAACCTACCTATCTCTATCTATCTATCTACCTACCTTCCTATCTCTATCTATCAATCTACCTACCTACCTATCTGTATCTATCAATCTACCTACCTACCTATCTCTATCTATCTACCTACCTACCTACCTATCTCTCTCTATCTATCTACATACCTACCTATCTCTATCTATCTATCTACCTACCTACCTATCTCTATCTATCAATATACCTACCTACCTATCTGCATCTATCTATCTACCTACCTACCTATCTCTATCTATCAATCTACCTACCTTCCTATCTGTATCTATCAATCTACCTACCTAGCTATCTCTATCTATCAATCTACCTACCTACCTATCTGTATCTATCAATCTACCTACCTACCTATCTCTATCTATCTATCTACCTACCTACCTATCTGTATCTATCTATCTACCTACCTACCTATCTGTATCTATCAATCTACGTACCTACCTATCTGTATCTACCTACCTACCTACCTACCTATCTCTATCAATCTACCTACCTACCTATCTATCTCTATCTATCTACCTACCTACTTACCTACCTATCTCTATCTATCTATCTACCTACCTATGTATCTCTATCTATCTATCTACCTACCTACCTATCTCTATCTATCTATCTACCTACCTACCTATCTGTATCTATCAATCTACCTACCTACCTATCTCTATCTATCTACCTACCTACCTACCTCTGTATCTATCAATCTACCTACCTACCTATCTCTATCTATCTACCTACCTACCTACCTACCTATCTCTATCTATCAATCTACCTACCTACCTATCTGTATCTATCTATCTACCTACCTACCTATCTGTATCTATCAATCTACCTACCTACCTATCTCTATCTATCAATCTACCTACCTACCTATCTGTATCTATCTACCTACCTACCTACCTATCTGTATCTATCAATCTACCTACCTACCTATCTGTATCTATCTATCTACCTACCTACCTATCTCTATCTATCTACCTACCTACCTACCTATCTCTATCTATCTATCTACCTACCTTCCTATCTCTATCTATCAATCTACCTACCTACCTATCTGTATCTATCAATCTACCTACCTACCTATCTCTATCTATCAATCTACCTACCTACCTATCTCTATCAATCTACCTAGCTACCTATCTGTATCTATCAATCTACCAACCTACCTATCTCTATCTATCTATCTACCTACCTTCCTATCTCTATCTATCAATCTACCTACCTACCTATCTGTATCTATCAATCTACCTACCTACCTATCTCTATCTATCTACCTACCTACCTACCTATCTCTCTCTATCTATCTACATACCTACCTATCTCTATCTATCTATCTACCTACCTACCTATCTCTATCTATCAATATACCTACCTACCTATCTGCATCTATCTATCTACCTACCTACCTATCTCTATCTATCAATCTACCTACCTTCCTATCTGTATCTATCAATCTACCTACCTAGCTATCTCTATCTATCAATCTACCTACCTACCTATCTGTATCTATCAATCTACCTACCTACCTATCTCTATCTATCTATCTACCTACCTACCTATCTGTATCTATCTATCTACCTACCTACCTATCTGTATCTATCAATCTACGTACCTACCTATCTGTATCTACCTACCTACCTACCTACCTATCTCTATCAATCTACCTACCTACCTATCTATCTCTATCTATCTACCTACCTACTTACCTACCTATCTCTATCTATCTATCTACCTACCTATGTATCTCTATCTATCTATCTACCTACCTACCTATCTCTATCTATCTATCTACCTACCTACCTATCTGTATCTATCAATCTACCTACCTACCTATCTCTATCTATCTACCTACCTACCTACCTCTGTATCTATCAATCTACCTACCTACCTATCTCTATCTATCTACCTACCTACCTACCTATCTCTATCTATCAATCTACCTACCTACCTATCTGTATCTATCTACCTACCTACCTATCTGTATCTATCAATCTACCTACCTACCTATCTCTATCTATCAATCTACCTACCTACCTATCTGTATCTATCTATCTACCTACCTACCTATCTGTATCTATCAATCTACCTACCTACCTATCTCTATCTATCAATCTACCTACCTACCTTTCTGTATCTATCTATCTACCTACCTACCTATCTGTATCTATCAATCTACCTACCTACCTATCTCTATCTATCTATCTACCTACCTACATATCTGTATCTATCTACCTACCTACCTACCTATCTCTATCTATCTATCTACCTACCTACCTATCTCTATCTATCTACCTACCTACCTACCTATCTCTATCTATCAATCTACCTACCTACCTATCTCTATCTATCTATCTACCTACCTACCTATCTCTATCAATCTCCCTACCTACATATCTGTATCTATCTACCTACCTACCTATCTGTATCTATCTATCTACCTACCTACCTATCTCTATCTATCTATCTACCTACCTACCTATCTCTATCTATCTACCTACCTACCTACCTATCTCTATCTATCAATCTACCTACCTATCTGTATCTATCTACCTACCTACCTACCTATCTCTATCTATCTACCTACCTACCTACGTATCTCTATCTATCTATCTACCTACCTACCTATCTGTATCTATCAATCTACCTACCTACCTATCTGTATCTATCTACCTACCTACCTACCTATCTCTATCTATCTACCTACCTACCTACCTATCTCTATTTATCTACCTACCTACCTACCTATCTCTATCTATCAATCTACCTACCTACCTATCTGTATCTATCAATCTACCTACCTACCTATCTCTATCTATCTACCTACATATCTGTATCTATATATCTACCTTCCTACCTATCTCTATCTATCTACCTACCTACCTACCTATCTCTATCAATCTACCTACCTACCTATCTCTATCTATCTATCTACCTACCTACCTATCTCTATCTATCAATCTACCTACCTACCTATCTGTATCTATCTACCTACCTACCTACCTATCTGTATCTATCTATCTACCTACCTACCTATCTCTATCTATCTATCTATCTACCTACCTATCTCTATCAATCTACCTACCTACCTATCTCTATCTATCTACCTAAATACCTACCTATCTCTATCTATCTACCTACCTACCTATCTCTATCTATCAATCTACCTACCTACCTATCTCTATCTATCAATCTACCTACCTACCTATCTCTATCTATCTACCTACATATCTGTATCTATATATCTACCTACCTACCTATCTCTATCTATCTACCTACCTACCTACCTATCTCTATCAATCTACCTACCTACCTATCTCTATCTATCTATCTATCTACCTACCTATTTATATCTATCTATCTACCTACCTACCTACCTATCTGTATCTATCAATCTACCTACCTACCTATCTCTATCTATCAATCTACCTACCTACCTATCTGTATCTATCTATCTACCTACCTACCTATCTGTATCTATCAATCTACCTACCTACCTATCTCTATCTATCTATCTACCTACCTACCTATCTCTATCTATCTACCTACTTACCTATCTCTATCTATCTATCTACCTACCTACCTATCTGTATATATCTATCTACCTATCTATCTATCTCTATCTATCAATCTACCTACCTACCTATCTCTATCTATCTATCTACGTTCCTACCTATCTCTATCTATCTACCTACCTACCTATCTCTATCTATCTATCTACCTACCTACCTATCTCTATCTATCAATCTACCTACCTACCTATCTCTATCTATCAATCTACCTACCTACCTATCTGTATCTACCTACCTACCTACCTATCTCTATCTATCAATCTACCTACCTTCCTATCTCTATCTATCTATCTACCTACCTACCTATCTCTATCTATCAATCTACCTACCTACCTATCTCTATCTATCAATCTACCTACCTACCTATCTCTATCTATCAATCTACCTAGCTACCTATCTGTATCTATCAATCTACCTACCTACCTATCTCTATCTATCTATCTACCTACCTTCCTATCTCTATCTATCAATCTACCTACCTACCTATCTGTATCTATCAATCTACCTACCTACCTATCTCTATCTATCTACCTACCTACCTACCTATCTCTATCTATCTATCTACATACCTACCTATCTCTATCTATCTATCTACCTACCTACCTATCTCTATCTATCAATATACCTACCTACCTATCTGCATCTATCTATCTACCTACCTACATATCTCTATCTATCAATCTACCTACCTTCCTATCTGTATCTATCAATCTACCTACCTAGCTATCTCTATCTATCAATCTACCTACCTACCTATCTGTATCTATCAATCTACCTACCTACCTATCTCTATCTATCTATCTACCTACCTACCTATCTGTATCTATCTATCTACCTACCTACCTATTTGTATCTATCAATTTACGTACCTACCTATCTGTATCTACCTACCTAACTACCTACCTATCTCTATCAATCTACCTACCTACGTACGTACCTATCTATATCTATCTATCTACCTACCTACCTACCTACCTATCTCTATCTATCTATCTACCTACCTATGTATCTCTATCTATCTATCTACCTACCTAGCTATCTCTATCTATCAATCTACCTACCTACCTATCTGTATCTATCAATCTACCTACCTACCTATCTCTATCTATCTATCTACCTACCTACCTATCTGTATCTATCTATCTACCTACCTACCTATCTGTATCTATCAATCTACGTACCTACCTATCTGTATCTACCTACCTATCTACCTACCTATCTCTATCAATCTACCTACCTACCTATCTATCTCTATCTATCTACCTACCTACTTACCTACCTATCTCTATCTATCTATCTACCTACCTATGTATCTCTATCTATCTATCTACCTACCTACCTATCTCTATCTATCTATCTACCTACCTACCTATCTGTATCTATCAATCTACCTACCTACCTATCTCTATCTATCTACCTACCTACCTACCTCTGTATCTATCAATCTACCTACCTACCTATCTCTATCTATCTACCTACCTACCTACCTATCTCTATCTATCAATCTACCTACCTACCTATCTGTATCTATCTATCTACCTACCTACCTATCTGTATCTATCAATCTACCTACCTACCTATCTCTATCTATCAATCTACCTACCTACCTATCTGTATCTATCTATCTACCTACCTACCTATCTGTATCTATCAATCTACCTACCTACCTATCTCTATCTATCTACCTACCTACCTACCTCTGTATCTATCAATCTACCTACCTACCTATCTCTATCTATCTACCTACCTACCTACCTATCTCTATCTATCAATCTACCTACCTACCTATCTGTATCTATCTATCTACCTACCTACCTATCTGTATCTATCAATCTACCTACCTACCTATCTCTATCTATCAATCTACCTACCTACCTATCTGTATCTATCTATCTACCTACCTACCTATCTGTATCTATCAATCTACCTACCTACCTATCTCTAGCTATCAATCTACCTACCTACCTTTCTGTATCTATCTATCTACCTACCTACCTATCTGTATCTATCAATCTACCTACCTACCTATCTCTATCTATCTATCTACCTACCTACATATCTGTATCTATCTACCTACCTACCTACCTATCTCTATCTATCTATCTACCTACCTACCTATCTCTATCTATCTACCTACCTACCTACCTATCTCTATCTATCAATCTACCTACCTACCTATCTCTATCTATCTATCTATCTACCTACCTACCTATCTCTATCAATCTCCCTACCTACATATCTGTATCTATCTACCTACCTACCTATCTGTATCTATCTATCTACCTACCTACCTATCTCTATCTATCTATCTACCTACCTACCTATCTCTATCTATCTACCTACCTACCTACCTATCTCTATCTATCAATCTACCTACCTATCTGTATCTATCTACCTACCTACCTACCTATCTCTATCTATCTACCTACCTACCTACGTATCTCTATCTATCTATCTACCTACCTACCTATCTGTATCTATCAATCTACCTACCTACCTATCTGTATCTATCTACCTACCTACCTACCTATCTCTATCTATCTACCTACCTACCTACCTATCTCTATTTATCTACCTACCTACCTACCTATCTCTATCTATCAATCTACCTACCTACCTATCTGTATCTATCAATCTACCTACCTACCTATCTCTATCTATCTACCTACATATCTGTATCTATATATCTACCTACCTACCTATCTCTATCTATCTACCTACCTACCTACCTATCTCTATCAATCTACCTACCTACCTATCTCTATCTATCTATCTACCTACCATATCTATCTCTATCTATCAATCTACCTACCTACCTATCTGTATCTATCTACCTACCTACCTACCTATCTGTATCTATCTATCTACCTACCTACCTATCTCTATCTATCTATCTATCTACCTACCTATCTCTATCAATCTACCTACCTACATATCTCAATCTATCTACCTAAATACCTACCTATCTCTATCTATCTACCTACCTACCTATCTCTATCTATCAATCTACCTACCTACCTATCTCTATCTATCTATCTACCTACCTACCTATATCTATCTATCTACCTACCTACCTACCTATCTGTATCTATCAATCTACCTACCTACCTATCTCTATCTATCAATCTACTTACCTACCTATCTGTATCTATCTATCTACCTACCTACCTATCTGTATCTATCAATCTACCTACCTACCTATCTCTATCTATCTATCTACCTACCTACCTATCTCTATCTATCTACCTACTTACCTATCTCTATCTATCTATCTACCTACCTACCTATCTGTATATATCTATCTACCTATCTATCTATCTCTATCTATCAATCTACCTACCTATCTCTATCTATCTATCTACGTTCCTACCTATCTCTATCTATCTACCTACCTACCTATCTCTATCTATCTATCTACCTACCTACCTATCTCTATCTATCAATCTACCTACCTACCTATCTCTATCTATCAATCTACCTACCTACCTATCTGTATCTATCTACCTACCTACCTATCTGTATCTATCTATCTACCTACCTATCTATCTCTATCTATCTATCTACCTACCTACCTATCTCTATCTATCAATCTACCTACCTACCTATCTCTATCTATCAATCTACCTACCTACCTATCTCTATCTATCAATCTACCTAGCTACCTATCTGTATCTATCAATCTACCTACCTACCTATCTCTATCTATCTATCTACCTACCTTCCTATCTCTATCTATCAATCTACCTACCTACCTATCTGTATCTATCAATCTACCTACCTACCTATCTCTATCTATCTACCTACCTACCTACCTATCTCTATCTATCTATCTACATACCTACCTATCTCTATCTATCTATCTACCTACCTACCTATCTCTATCTATCAATATACCTACCTACCTATCTGCATCTATCTATCTACCTACCTACATATCTCTATCTATCAATCTACCTACCTTCCTATCTGTATCTATCAATCTACCTACCTAGCTATCTCTATCTATCAATCTACCTACCTACCTATCTGTATCTATCAATCTACCTACCTACCTATCTCTATCTATCTATCTACCTACCTACCTATCTGTATCTATCTATCTACCTACCTACCTATCTGTATCTATCAATTTACGTACCTACCTATCTGTATCTACCTACCTAACTACCTACCTATCTCTATCAATCTACCTACCTACCTATCTATCTCTATCTATCTACCTACCTACCTACCTACCTATCTCTATCTATCTATCTACCTACCTATGTATCTCTATCTATCTATCTACCTACCTAGCTATCTCTATCTATCAATCTACCTACCTACCTATCTGTATCTATCAATCTACCTACCTACCTATCTCTATCTATCTATCTACCTACCTACCTATCTGTATCTATCTATCTACCTACCTACCTATCTGTATCTATCAATCTACGTACCTACCTATCTGTATCTACCTACCTATCTACCTACCTATCTCTATCAATCTACCTACCTACCTATCTATCTCTATCTATCTACCTACCTACTTACCTACCTATCTCTATCTATCTATCTACCTACCTATGTATCTCTATCTATCTATCTACCTACCTACCTATCTATATCTATCTATCTACCTACCTACCTATCTGTATCTATCAATCTACCTACCTACCTATCTCTATCTACCTACCTACCTACCTACCTCTGTATCTATCAATCTACCTACCTACCTATCTCTATCTATCTACCTACCTACCTATCTCTATCTATCAATCTACCTACCTACCTATCTGTATCTATCTATCTACCTACCTACCTATCTGTATCTATCAATCTACCTACCTACCTATCTCTATCTATCAATCTACCTACCTACCTATCTGTATCTATCTATCTACCTACCTACCTATCTGTATCTATCAATCTACCTACCTACCTATCTCTATCTATCAATCTACCTACCTACCTTTCTGTATCTATCTATCTACCTACCTACCTATCTGTATCTATCAATCTACCTACCTACCTATCTCTATCTATCTATCTACCTACCTACATATCTGTATCTATCTACCTACCTACCTACCTATCTCTATCTATCTATCTACCTACCTACCTATCTCTATCTATCTACCTACCTACCTACCTATCTCTATCTATCAATCTACCTACCTACCTATCTCTATCTATCTATCTACCTACCTACCTATCTCTATCAATCTCCCTACCTACATATCTGTATCTATCTACCTACCTACCTATCTGTATCTATCTATCTACCTACCTACCTATCTCTATCTATCTATCTACCTACCTACCTATCTCTATCTATCTACCTACCTACCTACCTATCTCTATCTATCAATCTACCTACCTATCTGTATCTATCTACCTACCTACCTACCTATCTCTATCTATCTACCTACCTACCTACGTATCTCTATCTATCTATCTACCTACCTACCTATCTGTATCTATCAATCTACCTACCTACCTATCTGTATCTATCTACCTACCTACCTACCTATCTCTATCTATCTACCTACCTACCTACCTATCTCTATTTATCTACCTACCTACCTACCTATCTCTATCTATCAATCTACCTACCTACCTATCTGTATCTATCAATCTACCTACCTACCTATCTCTATCTATCTACCTACATATCTGTATCTATATATCTACCTACCTACCTATCTCTATCTATCTATCTACCTACCTACCTATCTCTATCAATCTACCTACCTACCTATCTCTATCTATCTATCTACCTACCTACCTATCTCTATCTATCAATCTACCTACCTACCTATCTGTATCTATCTACCTACCTACCTACCTATCTGTATCTATCTATCTACCTACCTACCTATCTCTATCTATCTATCTATCTACCTACCTATCTCTATCAATCTACCTACCTACCTATCTCTATCTATCTACCTAAATACCTACCTATCTCTATCTATCTACCTACCTACCTATCTCTATCTATCAATCTACCTACCTACCTATCTCTATCTATCTATCTACCTACCTACCTATCTCTATCTATCTACCTACTTACCTATCTCTATCTATCTATCTACCTACCTACCTATCTGTATATATCTATCTACCTATCTGTCTATCTCTATCTATCAATCTACCTACCTACCTATCTCTATCTATCTATCTACGTTCCTACCTATCTCTATCTATCTACCTACCTACCTATCTCTATCTATCTATCTACCTACCTACCTATCTCTATATTTCAATCTACCTACCTACCTATCTCTATCTATCAATCTACCTACCTACCTATCTGTATCTATCTACCTACCTACCTACCTATCTGTATCTATCTATCTACCTACCTATCTATCTCTATCTATCTATCTACCTACCTACCTATCTCTATCTATCAATCTACCTACCTCCCTACCTATCTCTATCTATCAATCTACCTACCTACCTATCTCTATCTATCAATCTACCTAGCTACCTATCTGTATCTATCAATCTACCTACCTACCTATCTCTATCTATCTATCTATCTACCTACCTTCCTATCTCTATCTATCAATCTACCTACCTACCTATCTGTATCTATCAATCTACCTACCTACCTATCTCTATCTATCTACCTACCTACCTACCTACCTACCTATCTCTATCTATCTATCTACATACCTACCTATCTCTATCTATCTATCTACCTACCTACCTATCTCTATCTATCAATATACCTACCTACCTATCTGCATCTATCGATCTACCTACCTACATATCTCTATCTATCAATCTACCTACCTTCCTATCTGTATCTATCAATCTACCTACCTAGCTATCTCTATCTATCAATCTACCTACCTACCTATCTGTATCTATCAATCTACCTACCTACCTATCTCTATCTATCTATCTACCTACCTACCTATCTGTATCTATCTATCTACCTACCTACCTATCTGTATCTATCAATTTACGTACCTACCTATCTGTATCTACCTACCTAACTACCTACCTATCTCTGTCAATCTACCTACCTACCTATCTATCTCTATCTATCTCCCTACCTACCTACCTACCTACCTATCTCTATCTATCTATCTACCTACCTATGTATCTCTATCTATCTATCTACCTACCTACCTATCTCTATCTATCTATCTACCTACCTACCTATCTGTATCTATCAATCTACCTACCTACCTATCTCTATCTATCTACCTACCTACCTACCTCTGTATCTATCAATCTACCTACCTACCTATCTCTATCTATCTACCTACCTACCTACCTATCTCTATCTATCAATCTACCTACCTACCTATCTGTATCTATCTATCTACCTACCTACCTATCTGTATCTATCAATCTACCTACCTACCTATCTCTATCTATCAATCTACCTACCTACCTATCTGTATCTATCTATCTACCTACCTACCTATCTGTATCTATCAATCTACCTACCTACCTATCTCTATCTATCAATCTACCTACCTACCTTTCTGTATCTATCTATCTATCTACCTACCTACCTATCTGTATCTATCAATCTACCTACCTACCTATCTCTATCTATCTATCTACCTACCTACATATCTGTATCTATCTACCTACCTACCTACCTATCTCTATCTATCTATCTACCTACCTACCTATCTCTATCTATCTACCTACCTACCTACCTACCTATCTCTATCTATCAATCTACCTACCTACCTATCTCTATCTATCTATCTACCTACCTACCTATCTGTATCTATCTATCTACCTACCTACCTATCTGTATCTATCAATCTACCTACCTACCTATCTCTATCTATCAATCTACCTACCTACCTATCTGTATCTATCTATCTACCTACCTACCTATCTGTATCTATCAATCTACCTACCTACCTATCTCTATCTATCAATCTACCTACCTACCTTTCTGTATCTATCTATCTATCTACCTACCTACCTATCTGTATCTATCAATCTACCTACCTACCTATCTCTATCTATCTATCTACCTACCTACATATCTGTATCTATCTACCTACCTACCTACCTATCTCTATCTATCTACCTACCTACCTATCTGTATCTATCTATCTACTTACCTACCTATCTCTATCTATCTATCTACCGACCTACCTATCTCTATCTATCAATCTACCTACCTACCTATCTGTATCTATCTATCTACCTACCCACCAATCTGTATTTATCTATCTACCTACAATCTGTATCTACCTACCTACCTACCTACGTATCTCTATCTATCTACCTACCTACCTACCTATCTGTATCTATCAATCTTCCTACCTACCTATCTGTATCTATCTATCTACCTACCTACCTATCTCTATCTATCTATCTATCTACCTACCTACCTATCTCTATCTATCAATCTACCTACCTACCTATCTATCAATCTACCTACCTACCTATCTGTATCTATCTACCTACCTACCTACCTATCTCTATCTATCTACCTACCTACCTACCTATCTCTATCTATCAATCTACCTACCTACCTATCTGTATCTATCAATCTACCTACCTACCTATCTGTATCTATCTACCTACCTACCTACCTATCTGTATCTATCTATCTACCTACCTACCTATCTCTATCTATCTATCTATCTACCTACCTATCTCTATCAATCTACCTACCTACCTATCTCTATCTATCTACCTAAATACCTACCTATCTCTATCTATCTACCTACCTACCTATCTCTATCAATCTACCTACCTACCTATCTCTATCTATCTATCTACCTACCTACCTATATCTATCTATCTACCTACCTACCTAGCTATCTCTATCTATCAATCTACCTACCTACCTATCTCTATCTATCTATCTACCTACCTACCTATCTGTATCTATCAATCTACCTACCTATCTATCTCTATCTATCAATCTACCTACCTACATATCTGTATCTATCTATCTACCTACCTACCTATCTCTATCTATCAATCTACCTACCTACCTATCTATCAATCTACCTACCTACCTATCTGTATCTATCTACCTACCTACCTACCTATCTCTATCTATCTACCTACCTACCTACCTATCTCTATCTATCAATCTACCTACCTACATATCTGTATCTATCAATCTACCTACCTACCTATCTGTATCTATCTACCTACCTACCTACCTATCTGTATCTATCTATCTACCTACCTACCTATCTCTATCTATCTATCTATCTACCTACCTATCTCTATCAATCTACCTACCTACCTATCTCTATCTATCTACCTAAATACCTACCTATCTCTATCTATCTACCTACCTACCTATCTCTATCTATCAATCTACCTACCTACCTATCTCTATCTATCTATCTACCTACCTACCTATATCTATCTATCTACCTACCTACCTAGCTATCTCTATCTATCAATCTACCTACCTACCTATCTCTATCTATCTATCTACCTACCTACCTATCTGTATCTATCAATCTACCTACCTATCTATCTCCATCTATCAATCTACCTACCTACATATCTGTATCTATCTATCTACCTACCTACCTATCTGTATCTATCAATCTACCTACCTACCTATCTCTATCTATCTATCTACCTACCTACCTATCTCTATCTATCTACCTACCTACCTATCTCTATCTATCTATCTACCTACCTATCTATCTGTATATATCTATCTACCTATCTATCTATCTCTATCTATCAATCTACCTACCTACCTATCTCTATCTATCTATCTACGTTCCTACCTATCTCTATCTATCTACCTACCTACCTATCTCTATCTATCTATCTACCTACCTACCTATCTCTATCTATCAATCTACCTACCTACCTATCTCTATCTATCAATCTACCTACCTACCTATCTGTATCTATCTACCTACCTACCTACCTATCTGTATCTATCTATCTACCTACCTACCTATCTCTATCTATCTATCTACCTACCTACCTACCTATCTCTATCTATCTACCTACCTACCTATCTCTATCTATCAATGTACCTACCTACCTATCTCTATCTATCAATCTACCTAGCTACCTATCTGTATCTATCAATCTACCTACCTACCTATCTCTATCTATCTATCTACCTACCTTCCTATCTATCTATCAATCTACCTACCTACCTATCTGTATCTATCAATCTACCTACCTACCTATCTCTATCTATCTACCTACCTACCTACCTATCTCTATCTATCTATCTACATACCTACCTATCTCTATCTATCTACCTACCTACCTATCTCTATCTATCAATCTACCTACCTACCTATCTGTATCTATCTATCTACCTACCTACCTATCTGTATCTATCAATCTACCTACCTACCTATCTCTATCTATCAATCTACCTACCTACCTATCTGTATCTATCTATTTACCTACCTACCTATCTGTATCTATCAATCTACCTACCTACCTATCTCTATCTATCAATCTACCTACCTACCTTTCTGTATCTACCTATCTACCTACCTACCTATCTCTATCTATCAATCTACCTACCTAGCTATCTCTATCTATCAATCTACCTACCTACCTATCTGTATCTATCAATCTACCTACCTACCTATCTCTATCTATCTATCTACCTACCTACCTATCTGTATCTATCTATCTACCTACCTACCTATCTGTATCTATCAATCTACGTACCTACCTATCTGTATCTACCTACCTACCTACCTACCTATCTCTATCAATCTACCTACCTACCTATCTATCTCTATCTACCTACCTACCTACCTACCTACCTATCTCTATCTATCTATCTACCTACCTATGTATCTCTATCTATCTATCTACCTACCTACCTATCTCTATCTATCTATCTACCTACCTACCTATCTGTATCTATCAATCTACCTACCTACCTATCTCTATCAATCTCCCTACCTACATATCTGTATCTATCTACCTACCTACCTACCTATCTCTATCTATCTACCTACCTACCTATCTGTATCTATCTATCTACTTACCTACCTATCTCTATCTATCTATCTACCGACCTACCTATCTCTATCTATCAATCTACCTACCTACCTATCTGTATCTATCTATCTACCTACCCACCAATCTGTATTTATCTATCTACCTACAATCTGTATCTACCTACCTACCTACCTACGTATCTCTATCTATCTACCTACCTACCTACCTATCTGTATCTATCAATCTACCTACCTACCTATCTGTATCTATCTATCTACCTACCTACCTATCTCTATCTATCTATCTATCTACCTACCTACCTATCTCTATCTATCAATCTACCTACCTACCTATCTATCAATCTACCTACCTACCTATCTGTATCTATATACCTACCTACCTACCTATCTCTATCTATCTACCTACCTACCTACCTATCTCTATCTATCAATCTACCTACCTACCTATCTGTATCTATCAATCTACCTACCTACCTATCTGTATCTATCTACCTACCTACCTACCTATCTGTATCTATCTATCTACCTACCTACCTATCTCTATCTATCTATCTATCTACCTACCTATCTCTATCAATCTACCTACCTACCTATCTCTATCTATCTACCTAAATACCTACCTATCTCTATCTATCTACCTACCTACCTATCTCTATCAATCTACCTACCTACCTATCTCTATCTATCTATCTACCTACCTACCTATATCTATCTATCTACCTACCTACCTAGCTATCTCTATCTATCAATCTACCTACCTACCTATCTCTATCTATCTATCTACCTACCTACCTATCTGTATCTATCAATCTACCTACCTATCTATCTCTATCTATCAATCTACCTACCTACATATCTGTATCTATCTATCTACCTACCTACCTATCTCTATCTATCAATCTACCTACCTACCTATCTATCAATCTACCTACCTACCTATCTGTATCTATCTACCTACCTACCTACCTATCTCTATCTATCTACCTACCTACCTACCTATCTCTATCTATCAATCTACCTACCTACATATCTGTATCTATCAATCTACCTACCTACCTATCTGTATCTATCTACCTACCTACCTACCTATCTGTATCTATCTATCTACCTACCTACCTATCTCTATCTATCTATCTATCTACCTACCTATCTCTATCAATCTACCTACCTACCTATCTCTATCTATCTACCTAAATACCTACCTATCTCTATCTATCTACCTACCTACCTATCTCTATCTATCAATCTACCTACCTACCTATCTCTATCTATCTATCTACCTACCTACCTATATCTATCTATCTACCTACCTACCTAGCTATCTCTATCTATCAATCTACCTACCTACCTATCTCTATCTATCTATCTACCTACCTACCTATCTGTATCTATCAATCTACCTACCTATCTATCTCCATCTATCAATCTACCTACCTACATATCTGTATCTATCTATCTACCTACCTACCTATCTGTATCTATCAATCTACCTACCTACCTATCTCTATCTATCTATCTACCTACCTACCTATCTCTATCTATCTACCTACCTACCTATCTCTATCTATCTATCTACCTACCTATCTATCTGTATATATCTATCTACCTATCTATCTATCTCTATCTATCAATCTACCTACCTACCTATCTCTATCTATCTATCTACGTTCCTACCTATCTCTATCTATCTACCTACCTACCTATCTCTATCTATCTATCTACCTACCTACCTATCTCTATCTATCAATCTACCTACCTACCTATCTCTATCTATCAATCTACCTACCTACCTATCTGTATCTATCTACCTACCTACCTACCTATCTGTATCTATCTATCTACCTACCTACCTATCTCTATCTATCTATCTACCTACCTACCTACCTATCTCTATCTATCTACCTACCTACCTATCTCTATCTATCAATGTACCTACCTACCTATCTCTATCTATCAATCTACCTAGCTACCTATCTGTATCTATCAATCTACCTACCTACCTATCTCTATCTATCTATCTACCTACCTTCCTATCTATCTATCAATCTACCTACCTACCTATCTGTATCTATCAATCTACCTACCTACCTATCTCTATCTATCTACCTACCTACCTACCTATCTCTATCTATCTATCTACATACCTACCTATCTCTATCTATCTACCTACCTACCTATCTCTATCTATCAATATACCTACCTACCTATCTGCATCTATCTATCTACCTACCTACATATCTCTATCTATCAATCTACCTACCTTCCTATCTGTATCTATCAATCTACCTACCTAGCTATCTCTATCTATCAATCTACCTACCTACCTATCTGTATCTATCAATCTACCTACCTACCTATCTCTATCTATCTATCTACCTACCTACCTATCTGTATCTATCTATCTACCTACCTACCTATCTGTATCTATCAATCTACGTACCTACCTATCTGTATCTACCTACCTACCTACCTACCTATCTCTATCAATCTACCTACCTACCTATCTATCTCTATCTACCTACCTACCTACCTATCTCTATCTATCTATCTACCTACCTATGTATCTCTATCTATCTATCTACCTACCTACCTATCTCTATCTATCTATCTACCTACCTACCTATCTGTATCTATCAATCTACCTACCTACCTATCTCTATCTATCTACCTACCTACCTACCTCTGTATCTATCAATCTACCTACCTACCAATCTCTATCTATCTACCTACCTACCTACCTATCTCTATCTATCAATCTACCTACCTACCTATCTGTATCTATCTATCTACCTACCTACCTATCTGTATCTATCAATCTACCTACCTACCTATCTCTATCTATCAATCTACCTACCTACCTATCTGTATCTATCTATTTACCTACCTACCTATCTGTATCTATCAATCTACCTACCTACCTATCTCTATCTATCAATCTACCTACCTACCTTTCTGTATCTACCTATCTACCTACCTACCTATCTCTATCTATCAATCTACCTACCTAGCTATC
Source organism: Crotalus helleri (assembly GCA_024509115.1). NCBI lineage: Eukaryota > Metazoa > Chordata > Lepidosauria > Squamata > Viperidae > Crotalus > Crotalus helleri. Next base: position 50,460 of record JAKSXO010000214.1, read on the forward strand.
TCTATCTATCAATCTACCTACCTACCTATCTGTATCTATCAATCTACCTACCTACCTATCTCTATCTATCTATCTACCTACCTACCTATCTGTATCTATCTATCTACCTACCTACCTATCTGTATCTATCAATCTACGTACCTACCTATCTGTATCTACCTACCTACCTACCTACCTATCTCTATCAATCTACCTACCTACCTATCTATCTCTATCTACCTACCTACCTACCTACCTACCTATCTCTATCTATCTATCTACCTACCTATGTATCTCTATCTATCTATCTACCTACCTACCTATCTCTATCTATCTATCTACCTACCTACCTATCTGTATCTATCAATCTACCTACCTACCTATCTCTATCTATCTACCTACCTACCTACCTCTGTATCTATCAATCTACCTACCTACCTATCTCTATCTATCTACCTATCTACCTACCTATCTCTATCTATCAATCTACCTACCTACCTATCTGTATCTATCTATCTACCTACCTACCTATCTGTATCTATCTATCTACCTACCTACCTATCTCTATCTATCAATCTACCTACCTACCTATCTGTATCTATCTATTTACCTACCTACCTATCTGTATCTATCAATCTACCTACCTACCTATCTCTATCTATCAATCTACCTACCTACCTTTCTGTATCTACCTATCTACCTACCTACCTATCTGTATCTATCAATCTACCTACCTACCTATCTCTATCTATCTATCTACCTACCTACATATCTGTATCTATCTACCTACCTACCTACCTATCTCTATCTATCTATCTACCTACCTACCTATCTCTATCTATCTACCTACCTACCTACCTATCTCTATCTATCAATCTACCTACCTACCTATCTCTATCTATCTATCTACCTACCTACCTATCTCTATCAATCTCCCTACCTACATATCTGTATCTATCTACCTACCTACCTACCTATCTCTATCTATCTATATACCTACCTACCTATCTGTATCTATCTATCTACTTACCTACCTATCTCTATCTATCTATCTACCTACCTACATATCTGTATCTATATATCTACCTACCTACCTATCTGTATCTATCTATCTACCTACCTACATATCTGTATCTATCTACCTACCTACCTACCTATCTCTATCTATCAATCTACCTACCTACCTATCTGTATCTATCTATCTACCTACCTACCTATCTGTATCTATCAATCTACCTACCTACCTATCTCTATCTATCAATCTACCTACCTACCTATCTGTATCTATCTATTTACCTACCTACCTATCTGTATCTATCAATCTACCTACCTACCTATCTCTATCTATCAATCTACCTACCTACCTTTCTGTATCTACCTATCTACCTACCTACCTATCTCTATCTATCAATCTACCTGCCTAGCTATCTCTATCTATCAATCTACCTACCTACCTATCTGTATCTATCAATCTACCTACCGACCTATCTCTATCTATCTATCTACCTACCTACCTATCTGTATCTATCTATCTACCTACCTACCTATCTGTATCTATCAATCTACGTACCTACCTATCTGTATCCACCTACCTACCTATCTACCTATCTCTATCAATCTACCTACCTACCTATCTATCTCTATCTACCTACCTACCTACCTACCTATCTCTATCTATCTATCTACCTACCTATGTATCTCTATCTATCTATCTACCTACCTACCTATCTCTATCTATCTATCTACCTACCTACCTATCTGTATCTATCAATCTACCTACCTACCTATCTCTATCTATCTACCTACCTACCTACCTCTGTATCTATCAATCTACCTACCTACCTATCTCTATCTATCTACCTACCTACCTACCTATCTCTATCTATCAATCTACCTACCTACCTATCTGTATCTATCTATCTACCTACCTACCTATCTGTATCTATCAATCTACCTACCTACCTATCTCTATCTATCAATCTACCTACCTACCTATCTGTATCTATCTATTTACCTACCTACCTATCTGTATCTATCAATCTACCTACCTACCTATCTCTATCTATCAATCTACCTACCTACCTTTCTGTATCTACCTATCTACCTACCTACCTATCTGTATCTATCAATCTACCTACCTACCTATCTCTATCTATCTATCTACCTACCTACATATCTGTATCTATCTACCTACCTACCTACCTATCTCTATCTATCTATCTACCTACCTACCTATCTCTATCTATCTACCTACCTACCTACCTATCTCTATCTATCAATCTACCTACCTACCTATCTGTATCTATCTATCTACCTACCTACATATCTGTATCTATATATCTATCTACCTACCTATCTCTATCTATCAATCTACCTACCTACCTATCTGTATCTATCTATCTACCTACCCACCAATCTGTATTTATCTATCTACCTACAATCTGTATCTATCTACCTACCTACCTACGTATCTCTATCTATCTATCTACCTACCTACCTATCTGTATCTATCAATCTACCTACCTACCTATCTGTATCTATCTATCTACCTACCTACCTATCTCTATCTATCTATCTATCTACCTACCTACCTACCTATCTCTATCTATCAATCTACCTACCTACCTATCTATCAATCTACATACCTACCTATCTGTATCTATCTACCTACCTACCTACCTATCTCTATCTATCTACCTACCTACCTACCTATCTCTATCTATCAATCTACCTACCCACCTATCTGTATCTATCTATCTACCTACCCACCAATCTGTATTTATCTATCTACCTACAATCTGTATCTATCTACCTACCTACCTACGTATCTCTATCTATCTATCTACCTACCTACCTATCTGTATCTATCAATCTACCTACCTACCTATCTGTATCTATCTACCTACCTACCTACATATCTCTATCTATCTACCTACCTACCTACCTATCTATATTTATCTACCTACCTACCTACCTACCTATCTCTATCTATCAATCTACCTACCTACCTATCTGTATCTATCAATCTACCTACCTACCTATCTCTATCTATCTACCTACATATCTGTATCTATATATCTACCTACCTACCTATCTCTATCTATCTACCTACCTACCTACCTATCTCTATCAATCTACCTACCTACCTATCTCTATCTATCTATCTACCTACCTACCAATCTCTATCTATCAATCTACCTCCCTACCTATCTGTATCTATCTACCTACCTACCTACCTATCTGTATCTATCTATCTACCTACCTACCTATCTCTATCTATCTATCTACCTACCTACCTATCTCTATCAATCTACCTACCTACCTATCTCTATCTATCTACCTAAATACCTACCTATCTCTATCTATCTACCTACCTACCTATCTCTATCTATCAATCTACCTACCTACCTATCTCTATCTATCTATCTACCTACCTACCTATATCTATCTATCAATCTACCTACCTACCTATCTCTATCTATCTATCTACCTACCTACCTATATCTATCTATCTACCTACCTACCTAGCTATCTCTATCTATCAATCTACCTACCTACCTATCTCTATCTATCTACCTACCTACCTATCTGTATCTATCAATCTACCTACCTACCTATCTCTATCTATCTATTTACCTACCTACCTATCTCTATCTATCTACCTACCTACCTATCTCTATCTATCTATCTACCTACCTACCTATCTGTATATATCTATCTACCTATCTATCTATCTCTATCTATCAATCTACCTACCTACCTATCTCTATCTATCTATCTACGTTCCTACCTATCTCTATCTATCTACCTACCTACCTATCACTATCTATCTATCTACCTACCTACCTATCTCTATCTATCAATCTACCTACCTACCTATCTCTATCTATCAATCTACCTACCTACCTATCTGTATCTATCTACCTACCTACCTACCTATCTGTATCTATCTATCTACCTACCTACCTATCTCTATCTATCTATCTACCTACCTACCTATCTCTATCTATCAATCTACCTACCTACCTATCTCTATTTATCAATCTACCTACCTACCTATCTCTATCTATCAATCTACCTAGCTACCTATCTGTATCTATCAATCTACCTACCTACCTATCTCTATCTATCTATCTACCTACCTTCCTATCTCTATCTATCAATCTACCTACCTACCTATCTGTATCTATCAATCTACCTACCTACCTATCTCTATCTATCTACCTACCTACCTACCTATCTCTATCTATCTATCTACCTACCTACCTATCTGTATCTATCAATCTACCTACCTACCTATCTCTATCTATCTATCTACCTACCTACATATCTGTATCTATCTACCTACCTACCTACCTATCTCTATCTATCTATCTACCTACCTACCTATCTCTATCTATCAATCTACCTACCTACCTATCTGTATCTATCTACCTACCTACCTACCTATCTGTATCTATCTATCTACATACCTACCTATCTCTATCTATCTATCTACCTACCTACCTACCTCTGTATCTATCAATCTACCTACCTACCTATCTCTATCTATCAATCTACCTACCTACCTATCTGTATCTATCTATCTACCTACCTACCTATCTGTATCTATCAATCTACCTACCTACCTATCTCTATCTATCAATCTACCTACCTACCTATCTGTATCTATCTATCTACCTACCTACCTATCTGTATCTATCAATCTACCTACCTACCTATCTCTATCTATCAATCTACCTACCTACCTTTCTGTATCTATCTATCTACCTACCTACCTATCTGTATCTATCAATCTACCTACCTACCTATCTCTATCTATCTATCTACCTACCTACATATCTGTATCTATCTACCTACCTACCTACCTATCTCTATCTATCTATCTACCTACCTACCTATCTCTATCTATCTACCTACCTACCTACCTATCTCTATCTATCAATCTACCTACCTACCTATCTCTATCTATCTATCTACCTACCTACCTATCTCTATCAATCTCCCTACCTACATATCTGTATCTATCTACCTACCTACCTACCTATCTCTATCTATCTACCTACCTACCTATCTGTATCTATCTATCTACTTACCTACCTATCTCTATCTATCTATCTACCTACCTATGTATCTCTATCTATCTATCTACCTACCTACCTATCTCTATCTATCTATCTACCTACCTACCTATCTGTATCTATCAATCTACCTACCTACCTATCTCTATCTATCTACCTACCTACCTACCTCTGTATCTATCAATCTACCTACCTACCTATCTCTATCTATCTACCTACCTACCTACCTATCTCTATCTATCAATCTACCTACCTACCTATCTGTATCTATCTATCTACCTACCTACCTATCTGTATCTATCAATCTACCTACCTACCTATCTCTATCTATCAATCTACCTACCTACCTATCTGTATCTATCTATCTACCTACCTACCTATCTGTATCTATCAATCTACCTACCTACCTATCTCTATCTATCAATCTACCTGCCTACCTTTCTGTATCTATCTATCTACCTACCTACCTATCTGTATCTATCAATCTACCTACCTACCTATCTCTATCTATCTATCTACCTACCTACCTATCTGTATCTATCAATCTACCTACCTACCTATCTCTATCTATCTATCTACCTACCTACATATCTGTATCTATCTACCTACCTACCTACCTATCTCTATCTATCTATCTACCTACCTACCTATCTCTATCTATCAATCTACCTACCTACCTATCTGTATCTATCTACCTACCTACCTACCTATCTGTATCTATCTATCTACCTACCTACCTATCTCTATCTATCTATCTACCTACCTACCTACCTCTGTATCTATCAATCTACCTACCTACCTATCTCTATCTATCAATCTACCTACCTACCTATCTGTATCTATCTATCTACCTACCTACCTATCTGTATCTATCAATCTACCTACCTACCTATCTCTATCTATCAATCTACCTACCTACCTATCTGTATCTATCTATCTACCTACCTACCTATCTGTATCTATCAATCTACCTACCTACCTATCTCTATCTATCTATCTACCTACCTACCTATCTCTATCTATCTATCTACCTACCTACCTATCTCTATCTATCTACCTACCTACCTACCTATCTCTATCTATCAATCTACCTACCTACCTATCTCTATCTATCTATCTACCTACCTACCTATCTCTATCAATCTCCCTACCTACATATCTGTATCTATCTACCTACTAACCTACCCTATCTCTATCTATCTATCTACCTACCTACCTATCTGTATCTATCTATCTACTTACCTACCTATCTCTATCTATCTATCTACCTACCTATGTATCTCTATCTATCTATCTACCTACCTACCTATCTCTATCTATCTATCTACCTACCTACCTATCTGTATCTATCAATCTACCTACCTACCTATCTCTATCTATCTACCTACCTACCTACCTCTGTATCTATCAATCTACCTACCTACCTATCTCTATCTATCTACCTACCTACCTACCTATCTCTATCTATCAATCTACCTACCTACCTATCTGTATCTATCTATCTACCTACCTACCTATCTGTATCTATCAATCTACCTACCTACCTATCTCTATCTATCAATCTACCTACCTACCTATCTGTATCTATCTATCTACCTACCTACCTATCTGTATCTATCAATCTACCTACCTACCTATCTCTATCTATCAATCTACCTACCTACCTTTCTGTATCTATCTATCTACCTACCTACCTATCTGTATCTATCAATCTACCTACCTACCTATCTCTATCTATCTATCTACCTACCTACATATCTGTATCTATCTACCTACCTACCTACCTATCTCTATCTATCTATCTACCTACCTACCTATCTCTATCTATCTACCTACCTACCTACCTATCTCTATCTATCAATCTACCTACCTACCTATCTCTATCTATCTATCTACCTACCTACCTATCTCTATCAATCTCCCTACCTACATATCTGTATCTATCTACCTACCTACCTATCTGTATCTATCTATCTACCTACCTACCTATCTCTATCTATCTATCTACCTACCTACCTATCTCTATCTATCTACCTACCTACCTACCTATCTCTATCTATCAATCTACCTACCTATCTGTATCTATCTACCTACCTACCTACCTATCTCTATCTATCTACCTACCTACCTACGTATCTCTATCTATCTATCTACCTACCTACCTATCTGTATCTATCAATCTACCTACCTACCTATCTGTATCTATCTACCTACCTACCTACCTATCTCTATCTATCTACCTACCTACCTACCTATCTCTATTTATCTACCTACCTACCTACCTATCTCTATCTATCAATCTACCTACCTACCTATCTGTATCTATCAATCTACCTACCTACCTATCTCTATCTATCTACCTACATATCTGTATCTATATATCTACCTACCTACCTATCTCTATCTATCTACCTACCTACCTACCTATCTCTATCAATCTACCTACCTACCTATCTCTATCTATCTATCTACCTACCTACCTATCTCTATCTATCAATCTACCTACCTACCTATCTGTATCTATCTACCTACCTACCTACCTATCTGTATCTATCTATCTACCTACCTACCTATCTCTATCTATCTATCTATCTACCTACCTATCTCTATCAATCTACCTACCTACCTATCTCTATCTATCTACCTAAATACCTACCTATCTCTATCTATCTACCTACCTACCTATCTCTATCTATCAATCTACCTACCTACCTATCTCTATCTATCTATCTACCTACCTACCTATCTCTATCAATCTCCCTACCTACATATCTGTATCTATCTACCTACCTACCTATCTGTATCTATCTATCTACCTACCTACCTATCTCTATCTATCTATCTACCTACCTACCTATCTCTATCTATCTACCTACCTACCTACCTATCTCTATCTATCAATCTACCTACCTATCTGTATCTATCTACCTACCTACCTACCTATCTCTATCTATCTACCTACCTACCTACGTATCTCTATCTATCTATCTACCTACCTACCTATCTGTATCTATCAATCTACCTACCTACCTATCTGTATCTATCTACCTACCTACCTACCTATCTCTATCTATCTACCTACCTACCTACCTATCTCTATTTATCTACCTACCTACCTACCTATCTCTATCTATCAATCTACCTACCTACCTATCTGTATCTATCAATCTACCTACCTACCTATCTCTATCTATCTACCTACATATCTGTATCTATATATCTACCTACCTACCTATCTCTATCTATCTACCTACCTACCTACCTATCTCTATCAATCTACCTACCTACCTATCTCTATCTATCTATCTACCTACCTACCTATCTCTATCTATCAATCTACCTACCTACCTATCTGTATCTATCTACCTACCTACCTACCTATCTGTATCTATCTATCTACCCTACCTACCTATCTCTATCTATCTATCTATCTACCTACCTATCTCTATCAATCTACCTACCTACCTATCTCTATCTATCTACCTAAATACCTACCTATCTCTATCTATCTACCTACCTACCTATCTCTATCTATCAATCTACCTACCTACCTATCTCTATCTATCTATCTACCTACCTACCTATATCTATCTATCTACCTACCTACCTACCTATCTGTATCTATCAATCTACCTACCTACCTATCTCTATCTATCAATCTACCTACCTACCTATCTGTATCTATCTATCTACCTACCTACCTATCTGTATCTATCAATCTACCTACCTACCTATCTCTATCTATCTATCTACCTACCTACCTATCTCTATCTATCTACCTACTTACCTATCTCTATCTATCTATCTACCTACCTACCTATCTGTATATATCTATCTACCTATCTGTCTATCTCTATCTATCAATCTACCTACCTACCTATCTCTATCTATCTATCTACGTTCCTACCTATCTCTATCTATCTACCTACCTACCTATCTCTATCTATCTATCTACCTACCTACCTATCTCTATATTTCAATCTACCTACCTACCTATCTCTATCTATCAATCTACCTACCTACCTATCTGTATCTATCTACCTACCTACCTACCTATCTGTATCTATCTATCTACCTACCTATCTATCTCTATCTATCTATCTACCTACCTACCTATCTCTATCTATCAATCTACCTACCTACCTATCTCTATCTATCAATCTACCTACCTACCTATCTCTATCTATCAATCTACCTAGCTACCTATCTGTATCTATCAATCTACCTACCTACCTATCTCTATCTATCTATCTACCTACCTTCCTATCTCTATCTATCAATCTACCTACCTACCTATCTGTATCTATCAATCTACCTACCTACCTATCTCTATCTATCTACCTACCTACCTACCTATCTCTATCTATCTATCTACATACCTACCTATCTCTATCTATCTATCTACCTACCTACCTATCTCTATCTATCAATATACCTACCTACCTATCTGCATCTATCTATCTACCTACCTACATATCTCTATCTATCAATCTACCTACCTTCCTATCTGTATCTATCAATCTACCTACCTAGCTATCTCTATCTATCAATCTACCTACCTACCTATCTGTATCTATCAATCTACCTACCTACCTATCTCTATCTATCTATCTACCTACCTACCTATCTGTATCTATCTATCTACCAACCTACCTATCTGTATCTATCAATTTACGTACCTACCTATCTGTATCTACCTACCTAACTACCTACCTATCTCTGTCAATCTACCTACCTACCTATCTATCTCTATCTATCTACCTACCTACCTACCTACCTATCTCTATCTATCTATCTACCTACCTATGTATCTCTATCTATCTATCTACCTACCTACCTATCTCTATCTATCTATCTACCTACCTACCTATCTGTATCTATCAATCTACCTACCTACCTATCTCTATCTATCTACCTACCTACCTACCTCTGTATCTATCAATCTACCTACCTACCTATCTCTATCTATCTACCTACCTACCTACCTATCTCTATCTATCAATCTACCTACCTACCTATCTGTATCTATCTATCTACCTACCTACCTATCTGTATCTATCAATCTACCTACCTACCTATCTCTATCTATCAATCTACCTACCTACCTATCTGTATCTATCTATCTACCTACCTACCTATCTGTATCTATCAATCTACCTACCTACCTATCTCTATCTATCAATCTACCTACCTACCTTTCTGTATCTATCTATCTACCTACCTACCTATCTGTATCTATCAATCTACCTACCTACCTATCTCTATCTATCTATCTACCTACCTACATATCTGTATCTATCTACCTACCTACCTACCTATCTCTATCTATCTATCTACCTACCTACCTATCTCTATCTATCTACCTACCTACCTACCTATCTCTATCTATCAATCTACCTACCTACCTATCTCTATCTATCTATCTACCTACCTACCTATCTCTATCAATCTCCCTACCTACATATCTGTATCTATCTACCTACCTACCTACCTATCTCTATCTATCTACCTACCTACCTATCTGTATCTATCTATCTACTTACCTACCTATCTCTATCTATCTATCTACCGACCTACCTATCTCTATCTATCAATCTACCTACCTACCTATCTGTATCTATCTATCTACCTACCCACCAATCTGTATTTATCTATCTACCTACAATCTGTATCTACCTACCTACCTACCTACGTATCTCTATCTATCTACCTACCTACCTACCTATCTGTATCTATCAATCTACCTACCTACCTATCTGTATCTATCTATCTACCTACCTACCTATCTCTATCTATCTATCTATCTACCTACCTACCTATCTCTATCTATCAATCTACCTACCTACCTATCTATCAATCTACCTACCTACCTATCTGTATCTATCTACCTACCTACCTACCTATCTCTATCTATCTACCTACCTACCTACCTATCTCTATCTATCAATCTACCTACCTACCTATCTGTATCTATCAATCTACCTACCTACCTATCTGTATCTATCTACCTACCTACCTACCTATCTGTATCTATCTATCTACCTACCTACCTATCTCTATCTATCTATCTATCTACCTACCTATCTCTATCAATCTACCTACCTACCTATCTCTATCTATCTACCTAAATACCTACCTATCTCTATCTATCTACCTACCTACCTATCTCTATCTATCAATCTACCTACCTACCTATCTCTATCTATCTATCTACCTACCTACCTATATCTATCTATCTACCTACCTACCTAGCTATCTCTATCTATCAATCTACCTACCTACCTATCTCTATCTATCTATCTACCTACCTACCTATCTGTATCTATCAATCTACCTACCTATCTATCTCTATCTATCAATCTACCTACCTACATATCATGTATCTATCTATCTACCTACCTACCTATCTCTATCTATCTATCTACCTACCTACCTATCTCTATCTATCAATCTACCTACCTACCTATCTCTATCTATCAATCTACCTACCTATCTATCTCTATCTATCAATCTACCTACCTACATATCTGTATCTATCTATCTACCTACCTAAATATCTGTATCTATCAATCTACCTACCTACCTATCTCTATCTATCTATCTACCTACCTACCTATCTCTATCTATCTACCTACCTACCTATCTCTATCTATCTATCTACCTACCTATCTATCTGTATATATCTATCTACCTATCTATCTATCTCTATCTATCAATCTACCTACCTACCTATCTCTATCTATCTATCTACGTTCCTACCTATCTCTATCTATCTACCTACCTACCTATCTCTATCTATCTATCTACCTACCTACCTATCTCTATCTATCAATCTACCTACCTACCTATCTCTATCTATCAATCTACCTACCTACCTATCTGTATCTATCTACCTACCTACCTACCTATCTGTATCTATCTATCTACCTACCTACCTATCTCTATCTATCTATCTACCTACCTACCTATCTCTATCTATCTACCTACCTACCTATCTCTATCTATCAATCTACCTACCTACCTATCTCTATCTATCAATCTACCTAGCTACCTATCTGTATCTATCAATCTACCTACCTACCTATCTCTATCTATCTATCTACCTACCTTCCTATCTCTATCTATCAATCTACCTACCTATCTGTATCTATCAATCTACCTACCTACCTATCTCTATCTATCTACCTACCTACCTACCTATCTCTATCTATCTATCTACATACCTACCTATCTGTATCTATCTATCTACCTACCTACCTATCTCTATCTATCAATCTACCTACCTACCTATCTGTATCTATCAATCTACCTACCTACCTATCTCTATCTATCTATCTACGTTCCTACCTATCTCTATCTATCAATCTACCTACCTATCTGTATCTATCTACCTACCTACCTACCTACCTATCTCTATCTATCTATCTATCTACCTACCTACCTATCTCTATCTATCTATCTACCTACCTACCTATCTCTATCTATCAATCTACCTACCTACCTATCTGTATCTATCAATCTACCTACCTACCTCTCTCTATCTATCTATTTACCTACCTACATATCTGTATCTATCTACCTACCTACCTACCTACCTATCTGTATCTATCTATCTACCTACCTACCTATCTCTATCTATCTATCTACCTACCTACCTATCTCTATCTATCTATTTACCTACCTACCTATCTGTATCTATCAATCTACTTACCTACCTATCTCTATCTATCTATCTACCTACCTACCTATCTCTTTCTATCAATCTACCTACCTACCTATCTGTATCTATCAATCTACCTACCTACCTATCTCTATCTATCTATCTACGTTCCTACCTATCTCTATCTATCAATCTACCTACCTATCTGTATCTATCTACCTACCTACCTACCTATCTCTATCTATCTATCTATCTATCTACCTACCTACCTATCTCTATCTATCTATCTACCTACCTACCTATCTGTATCTATCTACCTACCTACCTACCTATCTCTATCTATCTATCTACCTACCTACCTATCTCTATCTATCAATCTACCTACCTATCTGTATCTATCTACCTACCTACCTACCTATCTCTATCTATCTATCTACCTACCTACCTATCTCTATCTATCAATCTACCTACCTACCTATCTGTATCAATCAATCTACCTACCTACCTATCTCTATCTATCTATCTACCTACCTACCTATCTCTATCTATCAATCTACCTACCTACCTATCTGTATCTATCAATCTACCTACCTACCTATCTCTATCTATCTACCTTCCTACCTACCTATCTCTATCAATCTACCTACCTACCTATCTCTATCTATCTATCTACCTACCTACCTATCTGTATCTATCAATCTACCTACCTACCTATTTCTATCCATCAATCTACCTTCCTACCTATCTGTATCTATCTATCTACCTACCTACCTATCTGTATCTATCAATCTACCTACCTACCTATCTCTATCTATCTATCTACCTACCTACATATCTGTATCTATCTACCTACCTACCTACCTACCTATCTCTATCTATCTATTTACCTACCTACATATCTGTATCTAACTACCTAGCTACCTACCTATCTGTATCTATCAATCTACCTACCTACCTATCTCTATCTATCTACCTACCTACCTACCTATCTCTATCTATCAATCTACCTACCTACCTATCTCTATCTATCTATCTACCTACCTACATATCTGTATCTATCTACCTACCTACCTACCTATCTGTATCTATCTATCTACCTACCTACCTATCTCTATCTATCTATCTACCTACCTACCTATCTCTATCTATCTATCTACCTACCTTCCTGTCTGTATCTGTCAATCTACCTACCTACCTATCTCTATCTATCTATCTACCTACCTACCTATCTCTATCTATCTACCTACCTACCTACCTACCTATCTCTATCTATAAATCTACCTACCTACCTATCTCTATCTATCTACCTACCTACCTACCATCTCTATCTATCAATCTACCTACCTACCTATCTTCTCTATCTATCTATTTACCTACCTACATATCTGTATCTATCTACCTACCTACCTACCTATCTCTATCTCATCTATCTATCTATCTACCTACCTACCTATCTCTATCTATCTACTATGTACCTATCTCTATCTTTCTATCTACCTACCTACCTATCTGTATCTATCAATCTACTTACCTACCTATCTCTATCTATCTATCTACCTACCTGCCTATCTCTATTATCATCTACCTACTACCTATCTGTATCTATCAATCTACCTACCTACCTATCTCTATCTATCTATCTACGTTCCTACCTATCCTTATCTATCAATCTACCTACCTATCTGTATCTATCTACCTACCTACCTACCTACCTATCTCTATCTATCTATCTATCTACCTACCTACTATCTCTATCTATCTATCTACCTACCTCCTATCTCTATATATCAATCTACCTACCTACCTATCTGTATCTATCCATCTACCTACCCTACCTATCTCTATCTATCTATTACCTACCTACATATCTGTATCTATCTACCTACCTACCTACCTATCTGTATCTATCTATCTACCTACCTACCTATCTCTATCTATCTATCTCCCTACCTACCTATCTCTATCTATCTATCTACCTACCTACCTATCTGTATCTATCAATCTACTTACCTACCTATCTCTATCTATCTATCTACCTACCTACCTATCTCTATCTATCAATCTACCCTACCTACCTATCTGTATCTATCTATCTACCTACCTACCTATCTCTATCTATCTATCTACGTTCCTACCTATCTCTATCTATCAATCTACCTACCTATCTGTATCTATCTACCTACCTACCTACCTACCTATCTCTGTCTGTCTATCTATCTACCTACCTACCTATCTCTATCTATCTATCTACCTACCCTACCTATCTGTATCTATCTACCTACCTACCTACCTATCTCTATCTATCTATCTATCTACCTACCTACCTATCTCTATCTATCAATCTACCTACCTATCTGTATCTATCTACCTACCTACCTACCTACCTATCTCTCTACTACCTACCTATCTGTATCTATCATCTACCTACCTACCTATCTGTATCTATCAATCTACCTACCTACCTATCTCTATCTATCTATCTACCTACCTACCTATCTCTATCTATCAATCTACCTACCTACCTATCTGTATCTATCAATCTCCCTACCTACCTATCTCTATCTATCTACCTACCTACCTACCTATCTCTATCAATCTACCTACCTACCTATCTCTATCTATCTATCTACCTACCTACCTATCTGTATCTATCAATCTACCTACCTACCTATCTCTATCAATCTACCTACCTACCTATCTCTATCTATCTATCTACCTACCTACCTATCTGTATCTATCAATCTACCTACCTACCTATCTCTATCCATCAATCTACCTTCCTACCTATCTGTATCTATCTATCTACCTACCTACCTATCTGTATCTATCAATCTACCTACCTACCTATCTCTATCTATCTATCTACCTACCTACATATCTGTATGTATCTACCTACCTACCTACCTATCTCTATCTATCTATCTACCTACCTACCTATCTGTATCTATCTATCTACCTACCTACCTATCTCTATCTATCAATCTACCTACCTACCTTTCTGTATCTATCTATCTACCTACCTACCTATCTGTATCTATCAATCTACCTACCTACCTATCTCTATCTATCTATCTACCTACCTACATATCTGTATCTATCTACCTACCTACCTACCTATCTCTATCTATCTATCTACCTACCTACCTATCTCTATCTATCTACCTACCTACCTACCTATCTCTATCTATCAATCTACCTACCTACCTATCTCTATCTATCTATCTACCTACCTACCTATCTCTATCAATCTCCCTACCTACATATCTGTATCTATCTACCTACCTACCTACCTATCTCTATCTATCTACCTACCTACCTATCTGTATCTATCTATCTACTTACCTACCTATCTCTATCTATCTATCTACCGACCTACCTATCTCTATCTATCAATCTACCTACCTACCTATCTGTATCTATCTATCTACCTACCCACCAATCTGTATTTATCTATCTACCTACAATCTGTATCTACCTACCTACCTACCTACGTATCTCTATCTATCTACCTACCTACCTACCTATCTGTATCTATCAATCTACCTACCTACCTATCTGTATCTATCTATCTACCTACCTACCTATCTCTATCTATCTATCTACCTACCTACCTATCTCTATCTATCTACCTACCTACCTACCTATCTCTATCTATCAATCTACCTACCTATCTGTATCTATCTACCTACCTACCTACCTATCTCTATCTATCTACCTACCTACCTACGTATCTCTATCTATCTATCTACCTACCTACCTATCTGTATCTATCAATCTACCTACCTACCTATCTGTATCTATCTACCTACCTACCTACCTATCTCTATCTATCTACCTACCTACCTACCTATCTCTATTTATCTACCTACCTACCTACCTATCTCTATCTATCAATCTACCTACCTACCTATCTGTATCTATCAATCTACCTACCTACCTATCTCTATCTATCTACCTACATATCTGTATCTATATATCTACCTACCTACCTATCTCTATCTATCTACCTACCTACCTACCTATCTCTATCAATCTACCTACCTACCTATCTCTATCTATCTATCTACCTACCTACCTATCTCTATCTATCAATCTACCTACCTACCTATCTGTATCTATCTACCTACCTACCTACCTATCTGTATCTATCTATCTACCTACCTACCTATCTCTATCTATCTATCTATCTACCTACCTATCTCTATCAATCTACCTACCTACCTATCTCTATCTATCTACCTAAATACCTACCTATCTCTATCTATCTACCTACCTACCTATCTCTATCTATCAATCTACCTACCTACCTATCTCTATCTATCTATCTACCTACCTACCTATATCTATCTATCTACCTACCTACCTACCTATCTGTATCTATCAATCTACCTACCTACCTATCTCTATCTATCAATCTACCTACCTACCTATCTGTATCTATCTATCTACCTACCTACCTATCTGTATCTATCAATCTACCTACCTACCTATCTCTATCTATCTATCTACCTACCTACCTATCTCTATCTATCTACCTACTTACCTATCTCTATCTATCTATCTACCTACCTACCTATCTGTATATATCTATCTACCTATCTGTCTATCTCTATCTATCAATCTACCTACCTACCTATCTCTATCTATCTATCTACGTTCCTACCTATCTCTATCTATCTACCTACCTACCTATCTCTATCTATCTATCTACCTACCTACCTATCTCTATATTTCAATCTACCTACCTACCTATCTCTATCTATCAATCTACCTACCTACCTATCTGTATCTATCTACCTACCTACCTACCTATCTGTATCTATCTATCTACCTACCTATCTATCTCTATCTATCTATCTACCTACCTACCTATCTCTATCTATCAATCTACCTACCTACCTATCTCTATCTATCAATCTACCTACCTACCTATCTCTATCTATCAATCTACCTAGCTACCTATCTGTATCTATCAATCTACCTACCTACCTATCTCTATCTATCTACCTACCTACCTACCTATCTCTATCTATCTATCTACATACCTACCTATCTCTATCTATCTATCTACCTACCTACCTATCTCTATCTATCAATATACCTACCTACCTATCTGCATCTATCTATCTACCTACCTACATATCTCTATCTATCAATCTACCTACCTTCCTATCTGTATCTATCAATCTACCTACCTAGCTATCTCTATCTATCAATCTACCTACCTACCTATCTGTATCTATCAATCTACCTACCTACCTATCTCTATCTATCTATCTACCTACCTACCTATCTGTATCTATCTATCTACCAACCTACCTATCTGTATCTATCAATTTACGTACCTACCTATCTGTATCTACCTACCTAACTACCTACCTATCTCTGTCAATCTACCTACCTACCTATCTATCTCTATCTATCTACCTACCTACCTACCTACCTATCTCTATCTATCTATCTACCTACCTATGTATCTCTATCTATCTATCTACCTACCTACCTATCTCTATCTATCTATCTACCTACCTACCTATCTGTATCTATCAATCTACCTACCTACCTATCTCTATCTATCTACCTACCTACCTACCTCTGTATCTATCAATCTACCTACCTACCTATCTCTATCTATCTACCTACCTACCTACCTATCTCTATCTATCAATCTACCTACCTACCTATCTGTATCTATCTATCTACCTACCTACCTATCTGTATCTATCAATCTACCTACCTACCTATCTCTATCTATCAATCTACCTACCTACCTATCTGTATCTATCTATCTACCTACCTACCTATCTGTATCTATCAATCTACCTACCTACCTATCTCTATCTATCAATCTACCTACCTACCTTTCTGTATCTATCTATCTACCTACCTACCTATCTGTATCTATCAATCTACCTACCTACCTATCTCTATCTATCTATCTACCTACCTACATATCTGTATCTATCTACCTACCTACCTACCTATCTCTATCTATCTATCTACCTACCTACCTATCTCTATCTATCTACCTACCTACCTACCTATCTCTATCTATCAATCTACCTACCTACCTATCTCTATCTATCTATCTACCTACCTACCTATCTCTATCAATCTCCCTACCTACATATCTGTATCTATCTACCTACCTACCTACCTATCTCTATCTATCTACCTACCTACCTATCTGTATCTATCTATCTACTTACCTACCTATCTCTATCTATCTATCTACCGACCTACCTATCTCTATCTATCAATCTACCTACCTACCTATCTGTATCTATCTATCTACCTACCCACCAATCTGTATTTATCTATCTACCTACAATCTGTATCTACCTACCTACCTACCTACGTATCTCTATCTATCTACCTACCTACCTACCTATCTGTATCTATCAATCTACCTACCTACCTATCTGTATCTATCTATCTACCTACCTACCTATCTCTATCTATCTATCTACCTACCTACCTATCTCTATCTATCAATCTACCTACCTACCTATCTATCAATCTACCTACCTACCTATCTGTATCTATCTACCTACCTACCTACCTATCTCTATCTATCTACCTACCTACCTACCTATCTCTATCTATCAATCTACCTACCTACCTATCTGTATCTATCAATCTACCTACCTACCTATCTGTATCTATCTACCTACCTACCTACCTATCTGTATCTATCTATCTACCTACCTACCTATCTCTATCTATCTATCTATCTACCTACCTATCTCTATCAATCTACCTACCTACCTATCTCTATCTATCTACCTAAATACCTACCTATCTCTATCTATCTACCTACCTACCTATCTCTATCTATCAATCTACCTACCTACCTATCTCTATCTATCTATCTACCTACCTACCTATATCTATCTATCTACCTACCTACCTAGCTATCTCTATCTATCAATCTACCTACCTACCTATCTCTATCTATCTATCTACCTACCTACCTATCTGTATCTATCAATCTACCTACCTATCTATCTCTATCTATCAATCTACCTACCTACATATCTGTATCTATCTATCTACCTACCTACCTATCTCTATCTATCAATCTACCTACCTACCTATCTATCAATCTACCTACCTACCTATCTGTATCTATCTACCTACCTACCTACCTATCTCTATCTATCTACCTACCTACCTACCTATCTCTATCTATCAATCTACCTACCTACCTATCTGTATCTATCAATCTACCTACCTACCTATCTGTATCTATCTACCTACCTACCTACCTATCTGTATCTATCTATCTACCTACCTACCTATCTCTATCTATCTATCTATCTACCTACCTATCTCTATCAATCTACCTACCTACCTATCTCTATCTATCTACCTAAATACCTACCTATCTCTATCTATCTACCTACCTACCTATCTCTATCTATCAATCTACCTACCTACCTATCTCTATCTATCTATCTACCTACCTACCTATATCTATCTATCTACCTACCTACCTAGCTATCTCTATCTATCAATCTACCTACCTACCTATCTCTATCTATCTATCTACCTACCTACCTATCTGTATCTATCAATCTACCTACCTATCTATCTCTATCTATCAATCTACCTACCTACATATCTGTATCTATCTATCTACCTACCTAAATATCTGTATCTATCAATCTACCTACCTACCTATCTCTATCTATCTATCTACCTACCTACCTATCTCTATCTATCTACCTACCTACCTATCTCTATCTATCTATCTACCTACCTATCTATCTGTATATATCTATCTACCTATCTATCTATCTCTATCTATCAATCTACCTACCTACCTATCTCTATCTATCTATCTACGTTCCTACCTATCTCTATCTATCTACCTACCTACCTATCTCTATCTATCTATCTACCTACCTACCTATCTCTATCTATCAATCTACCTACCTACCTATCTCTATCTATCAATCTACCTACCTACCTATCTGTATCTATCTACCTACCTACCTACCTATCTGTATCTATCTATCTACCTACCTACCTATCTCTATCTATCTATCTACCTACCTACCTATCTCTATCTATCTACCTACCTACCTATCTCTATCTATCAATCTACCTACCTACCTATCTCTATCTATCAATCTACCTAGCTACCTATCTGTATCTATCAATCTACCTACCTACCTATCTCTATCTATCTATCTACCTACCTTCCTATCTCTATCTATCAATCTACCTACCTATCTGTATCTATCAATCTACCTACCTACCTATCTCTATCTATCTACCTACCTACCTACCTATCTCTATCTATCTATCTACATACCTACCTATCTGTATCTATCTATCTACCTACCTACCTATCTCTATCTATCAATCTACCTACCTACCTATCTGTATCTATCAATCTACCTACCTACCTATCTCTATCTATCTATCTACGTTCCTACCTATCTCTATCTATCAATCTACCTACCTATCTGTATCTATCTACCTACCTACCTACCTACCTATCTCTATCTATCTATCTATCTACCTACCTACCTATCTCTATCTATCTATCTACCTACCTACCTATCTCTATCTATCAATCTACCTACCTACCTATCTGTATCTATCAATCTACCTACCTACCTCTCTCTATCTATCTATTTACCTACCTACATATCTGTATCTATCTACCTACCTACCTACCTATCTGTATCTATCTATCTACCTACCTACCTATCTCTATCTATCTATCTACCTACCTACCTATCTCTATCTATCTATTTACCTACCTACCTATCTGTATCTATCAATCTACTTACCTACCTATCTCTATCTATCTATCTACCTACCTACCTATCTCTTTCTATCAATCTACCTACCTACCTATCTGTATCTATCAATCTACCTACCTACCTATCTCTATCTATCTATCTACGTTCCTACCTATCTCTATCTATCAATCTACCTACCTATCTGTATCTATCTACCTACCTACCTACCTATCTCTATCTATCTATCTATCTATCTACCTACCTACCTATCTCTATCTATCTATCTACCTACCTACCTATCTGTATCTATCTACCTACCTACCTACCTATCTCTATCTATCTATCTACCTACCTACCTATCTCTATCTATCAATCTACCTACCTATCTGTATCTATCTACCTACCTACCTACCTATCTCTATCTATCTATCTACCTACCTACCTATCTCTATCTATCAATCTACCTACCTACCTATCTGTATCAATCAATCTACCTACCTACCTATCTCTATCTATCTATCTACCTACCTACCTATCTCTATCTATCAATCTACCTACCTACCTATCTCTATCTATCAATCTACCTACCTACCTATCTCTATCTATCTACCTTCCTACCTACCTATCTCTATCAATCTACCTACCTACCTATCTCTATCTATCTATCTACCTACCTACCTATCTGTATCTATCAATCTACCTACCTACCTATCTCTATCCATCAATCTACCTTCCTACCTATCTGTATCTATCTATCTACCTACCTACCTATCTGTATCTATCAATCTACCTACCTACCTATCTCTATCTATCTATCTACCTACCTACATATCTGTATCTATCTACCTACCTACCTACCTACCTATCTCTATCTATCTATTTACCTACCTACATATCTGTATCTAACTACCTAGCTACCTACCTATCTGTATCTATCAATCTACCTACCTACCTATCTCTATCTATCTACCTACCTACCTACCTATCTCTATCTATCAATCTACCTACCTACCTATCTCTATCTATCTATCTACCTACCTACATATCTGTATCTATCTACCTACCTACCTACCTATCTGTATCTATCTATCTACCTACCTACCTATCTCTATCTATCTATCTACCTACCTACCTATCTCTATCTATCTATCTACCTACCTTCCTGTCTGTATCTGTCAATCTACCTACCTACCTATCTCTATCTATCTATCTACCTACCTACCTATCTCTATCTATCTACCTACCTACCTACCTACCTATCTCTATCTATAAATCTACCTACCTACCTATCTCTATCTATCTACCTACCTACCTACCAATCTCTATCTATCAATCTACCTACCTACCTATCTCTATCTATCTATTTACCTACCTACATATCTGTATCTATCTACCTACCTACCTACCTATCTGTATCTATCTATCTACCTACCTACCTATCTCTATCTATCTACCTATGTACCTATCTCTATCTATCTATCTACCTACCTATCTGTATCTATCAATCTACTTACCTACCTATCTCTATCTATCTATCTACCTACCTACCTATCTCTATCTATCAATCTACCTACCTACCTATCTGTATCTATCAATCTACCTACCTACCTATCTCTATCTATCTATCTACGTTCCTACCTATCTCTATCTATCAATCTACCTACCTATCTGTATCTATCTACCTACCTACCTACCTACCTATCTCTATCTATCTATCTATCTACCTACCTACCTATCTCTATCTATCTATCTACCTACCTACCTATCTCTATATATCAATCTACCTACCTACCTATCTGTATCTATCAATCTACCTACCTACCTATCTCTATCTATCTATTTACCTACCTACATATCTGTATCTATCTACCTACCTACCTACCTATCTGTATCTATCTATCTACCTACCTACCTATCTCTATCTATCTATCTCCCTACCTACCTATCTCTATCTATCTATCTACCTACCTACCTATCTGTATCTATCAATCTACTTACCTACCTATCTCTATCTATCTATCTATCTACCTACCTACCTATCTCTATCTATCAATCTACCTACCTACCTATCTGTATCTATCAATCTACCTACCTACCTATCTCTATCTATCTATCTACGTTCCTACCTATCTCTATCTATCAATCTACCTACCTATCTGTATCTATCTACCTACCTACCTACCTACCTATCTCTGTCTGTCTATCTATCTACCTACCTACCTATCTCTATCTATCTATCTATCTACCTACCTACCTATCTGTATCTATCTACCTACCTACCTACCTATCTCTATCTATCTATCTATCTACCTACCTACCTATCTCTATCTATCAATCTACCTACCTATCTGTATCTATCTACCTACCTACCTACCTATCTCTATCTATCTATCTACCTACCTACCTATCTGTATCTATCAATCTACCTACCTACCTATCTGTATCTATCAATCTACCTACCTACCTATCTCTATCTATCTATCTACCTACCTACCTATCTCTATCTATCAATCTACCTACCTACCTATCTGTATCTATCAATCTCCCTACCTACCTATCTCTATCTATCTACCTACCTACCTACCTACCTATCTCTATCAATCTACCTACCTACCTATCTCTATCTATCTATCTACCTACCTACCTATCTGTATCTATCAATCTACCTACCTACCTATCTCTATCAATCTACCTACCTACCTATCTCTATCTATCTATCTACCTACCTACCTATCTGTATCTATCAATCTACCTACCTACCTATCTCTATCCATCAATCTACCTTCCTACCTATCTGTATCTATCTATCTACCTACCTACCTATCTGTATCTATCAATCTACCTACCTACCTATCTCTATCTATCTATCTACCTACCTACATATCTGTATGTATCTACCTACCTACCTACCTATCTCTATCTATCTATCTACCTACCTACCTATCTGTATCTATCTATCTACCTACCTACCTATCTCTATCTATCAATCTACCTACCTACCTTTCTGTATCTATCTATCTACCTACCTACCTATCTGTATCTATCAATCTACCTACCTACCTATCTCTATCTATCTATCTACCTACCTACATATCTGTATCTATCTACCTACCTACCTACCTATCTCTATCTATCTATCTACCTACCTACCTATCTCTATCTATCTACCTACCTACCTACCTATCTCTATCTATCAATCTACCTACCTACCTATCTCTATCTATCTATCTACCTACCTACCTATCTCTATCAATCTCCCTACCTACATATCTGTATCTATCTACCTACCTACCTACCTATCTCTATCTATCTACCTACCTACCTATCTGTATCTATCTATCTACTTACCTACCTATCTCTATCTATCTATCTACCGACCTACCTATCTCTATCTATCAATCTACCTACCTACCTATCTGTATCTATCTATCTACCTACCCACCAATCTGTATTTATCTATCTACCTACAATCTGTATCTACCTACCTACCTACCTACGTATCTCTATCTATCTACCTACCTACCTACCTATCTGTATCTATCAATCTACCTACCTACCTATCTGTATCTATCTATCTACCTACCTACCTATCTCTATCTATCTATCTATCTACCTACCTACCAATCTCTATCTATCAATCTACCTACCTACCTATCTATCAATCTACCTACCTACCTATCTGTATCTATCTACCTACCTACCTACCTATCTCTATCTATCTACCTACCTACCTATCTGTATCTATCAATCTACCTACCTACCTATCTGTATCTATCTACCTACCTACCTACCTATCTGTATCTATCTATCTACCTACCTACCTATCTCTATCTATCTATCTATCTACCTACCTATCTCTATCAATCTACCTACCTACCTATCTGTATCTATCAATCTACCTACCTACCTATCTGTATCTATCTACCTACCTACCTACCTATCTGTATCTATCTATCTACCTACCTACCTATCTCTATCTATCTATCTATCTACCTACCTATCTCTATCAATCTACCTACCTACCTATCTCTATCTATCTACCTAAATACCTACCTATCTCTATCTATCTACCTACCTACCTATCTCTATCTATCAATCTACCTACCTACCTATCTCTATCTATCTATCTACCTACCTACCTATATCTATCTATCTACCTACCTACCTAGCTATCTCTATCTATCAATCTACCTACCTACCCATCTCTATCTATCTATCTACCTACCTACCTATCTGTATCTATCAATCTACCTACCTATCTATCTCTATCTATCAATCTACCTACCTACATATCTGTATCTATCTATCTACCTACCTACCTATCTCTATCTATCAATCTACCTACCTACCTATCTATCAATCTACCTACCTACCTATCTGTATCTATCTACCTACCTACCTACCTATCTCTATCTATCTACCTACCTACCTACCTATCTCTATCTATCAATCTACCTACCTACCTATCTGTATCTATCAATCTACCTACCTACCTATCTGTATCTATCTACCTACCTACCTACCTATCTGTATCTATCTATCTACCTACCTACCTATCTCTATCTATCTATCTATCTACCTACCTATCTCTATCAATCTACCTACCTACCTATCTCTATCTATCTACCTAAATACCTACCTATCTCTATCTATCTACCTACCTACCTATCTCTATCTATCAATCTACCTACCTACCTATCTCTATCTATCTATCTACCTACCTACCTATATCTATCTATCTACCTACCTACCTAGCTATCTCTATCTATCAATCTACCTACCTACCTATCTCTATCTATCTATCTACCTACCTACCTATCTGTATCTATCAATCTACCTACCTATCTATCTCTATCTATCAATCTACCTACCTACATATCTGTATCTATCTATCTACCTACCTACCTATCTGTATCTATCAATCTACCTACCTACCTATCTCTATCTATCTATCTACCTACCTACCTATCTCTATCTATCTACCTACCTACCTATCTCTATCTATCAATCTACCTACCTACCTATCTGTATAGGTAGATACCTACCTATCTCTATCTATCTATCTACGTTCCTATCTATCTCTATCAATCTACCTACCTACCTATCTCTATCTATCTATCTACGTTCCTACCTATCTCTATCTATCTACCTACCTACCTATCTCTATCTATCAATCTACCTACCTACCTATCTCTATCAATCTACCTACCTACCTATCTATCTCTATCTACCTACCTACCTACCTACCTATCTCTATCTATCTACCTACCTACCTATCTCTATCTATCAATCTACCTACCTACCTATCTCTATCTATCTATCTACCTACCTACCTATATCTATATATCTACCTACCTACCTAGCTATCTCTATCTATCAATCTACCTACCTACCTATCTCTATCTATCTATCTACCTACCTACCTATCTGTATCTATCAATCTACCTACCTACCTATCTGTATCTATCAATCTACCTACCTACCTATCTGTATCTATCTACCTACCTACCTACCTATCTGTATCTATCTATCTACCTACCTACCTATCTCTATCAATCTCCCTACCTACATATCTGTATCTATCTACCTACCTACCTACCTATCTCTATCTATCTATATACCTACCTACCTATCTGTATCTATCTATCTACTTACCTACCTATCTCTATCTATCTATCTACCTACCTACATATCTGTATCTATATATCTACCTACCTACCTATCTCTATCTATCTATCTACCTACCTACATATCTGTATCTATCTACCTACCTACCTACCTATCTCTATCTATCTATCTACCTACCTACCTATCTCTATCTATCTACCTACCTACCTACCTATCTCTATCTATCAATCTACCTACCTACCTATCTCTATCTATCTATCTACCTACCTACCTATCTCTATCAATCTCCCTACCTACATATCTGTATCTATCTACCTACCTACCTACCTATCTCTATCTATCTATATACCTACCTACCTATCTGTATCTATCTATCTACTTACCTACCTATCTCTATCTATCTATCTACCTACCTACATATCTGTATCTATATATCTACCTACCTACCTCTGTATCTATCTATCTACCTACCTACATATCTGTATCTATCTACCTACCTACCTACCTATCTCTATCTATCAATCTACCTACCTACCTATCTGTATCTATCTATCTACCTACCTACCTATCTGTATCTATCAATCTACCTACCTACCTATCTCTATCTATCAATCTACCTACCTACCTTTCTGTATCTACCTATCTACCTACCTACCTATCTGTATCTATCTATCTACCTACCTACATATCTGTATCTATATATCTACCTACCTACCTATCTCTATCTATCAATCTACCTACCTACCTATCTGTATCTATCTATCTACCTACCCACCAATCTGTATTTATCTATCTACCTACAATCTGTATCTATCTACCTACCTACCTACGTATCTCTATCTATCTATCTACCTACCTACCTATCTGTATCTATCAATCTACCTACCTACCTATCTGTATCTATCTATCTACCTACCTACCTATCTCTATCTATCTATCTATCTACCTACCTACCTATCTCTATCTATCAATCTACCTACCTACCTATCTATCAATCTACCTACCTACCTATCTGTATCTATCTACCTACCTACCTACCTATCTCTATCTATCTACCTACCTACCTACCTATCTCTATCTATCAATCTACCTACCCACCTATCTGTATCTATCTATCTACCTACCCACCAATCTGTATTTATCTATCTACCTACAATCTGTATCTATCTACCTACCTACCTACGTATCTCTATCTATCTATCTACCTACCTACCTATCTGTATCTATCAATCTACCTACCTACCTATCTGTATCTATCTACCTACCTACCTACATATCTCTATCTATCTATCTACCTACCTACCTATCTATATTTATCTACCTACCTACCTACCTACCTATCTCTATCTATCAATCTACCTACCTACCTATCTGTATCTATCAATCTACCTACCTACCTATCTCTATCTATCTACCTACATATCTGTATCTATATATCTACCTACCTACCTATCTCTATCTATCTACCTACCTACCTACCTATCTCTATCAATCTACCTACCTACCTATCTCTATCTATCTATCTACCTACCTACCTATCTCTATCTATCAATCTACCTACCTACCTATCTGTATCTATCTACCTACCTACCTACCTATCTGTATCTATCTATCTACCTACCTACCTATCTCTATCTATCTATCTACCTACCTACCTATCTCTATCTATCTACCTACATATCTGTATCTATATATCTACCTACCTACCTATCTCTATCTATCTACCTACCTACCTACCTATCTCTATCAATCTACCTACCTACCTATCTCTATCTATCTATCTACCTACCTACCTACCTATCTCTATCTATCAATCTACCTACCTACCTATCTGTATCTATCTACCTACCTACCTACCTATCTGTATCTATCTATCTACCTACCTACCTATCTCTATCTATCTATCTACCTACCTACCTATCTCTATCAATCTACCTACCTACCTATCTCTATCTATCTACCTAAATACCTACCTATCTCTATCTATCTACCTACCTACCTATCTCTATCTATCAATCTACCTACCTACCTATCTCTATCTATCTACCTACCTACCTATATCTATCTATCAATCTACCTACCTACCTATCTCTATCAATCTATCTACCTACCTACCTATATCTATCTATCTACCTACCTACCTAGCTATCTCTATCTATCAATCTACCTACCTACCTATCTCTATCTATCTATCTACCTACCTACCTATCTGTATCTATCAATCTACCTACCTACCTATCTCTATCTATCTATCTACCTACCTACCTATCTCTATCTATCTACCTACCTACCTATCTCTATCTATCTATCTACCTACCTACCTATCTGTATATATCTATCTACCTATCTATCTATCTCTATCTATCAATCTACCTACCTACCTATCTCTATCTATCTATCTACGTTCCTACCTATCTCTATCTATCTACCTACCTACCTATCACTATCTATCTACCTACCTACCTATCTCTATCTATCAATCTACCTACCTACCTATCTCTATCTATCAATCTACCTTCCTACCTATCTGTATCTATCTACCTACCTACCTACCTACCTATCTGTATCTATCTATCTACCTACCTACCTATCTCTATCTATCTATCTACCTACCTACCTATCTCTATCTATCAATCTACCTACCTACCTATCTCTATCTATCAATCTACCTACCTACCTATCTCTATCTATCAATCTACCTAGCTACCTATCTGTATCTATCAATCTACCTACCTACCTATCTCTATCTATCTATCTACCTACCTTCCTATCTCTATCTATCAATCTACCTACCTACCTATCTGTATCTATCAATCTACCTACCTACCTATCTCTATCTATCTACCTACCTACCTACCTATCTCTATCTATCTATCTACCTACCTACCTATCTGTATCTATCAATCTACCTACCTACCTATCTCTATCTATCTATCTACCTACCTACATATCTGTATCTATCTACCTACCTACCTACCTATCTCTATCTATCTATCTACCTACCTACCTATCTCTATCTATCAATCTACCTACCTACCTATCTGTATCTATCTACCTACCTACCTACCTATCTGTATCTATCTATCTACCTACCTACCTATCTCTATCTATCTATCTACCTACCTACCTACCTCTGTATCTATCAATCTACCTACCTACCTATCTCTATCTATCAATCTACCTACCTACCTATCTGTATCTATCTATCTACCTACCTACCTATCTGTATCTATCAATCTACCTACCTACCTATCTCTATCTATCAATCTACCTACCTACCTATCTGTATCTATCTATCTACCTACCTACCTATCTGTATCTATCAATCTACCTACCTACCTATCTCTATCTATCAATCTACCTACCTACCTTTCTGTATCTATCTATCTACCTACCTACCTATCTGTATCTATCAATCTACCTACCTACCTATCTCTATCTATCTATCTACCTACCTACATATCTGTATCTATCTACCTACCTACCTACCTATCTCTATCTATCTATCTACCTACCTACCTATCTCTATCTATCTACCTACCTACCTACCTATCTCTATCTATCAATCTACCTACCTACCTATCTCTATCTATCTATCTACCTACCTACCTATCTCTATCAATCTCCCTACCTACATATCTGTATCTATCTACCTACCTACCTACCTATCTCTATCTATCTATCTACCTACCTACCTATCTGTATCTATCTATCTACTTACCTACCTATCTCTATCTATCTATCTACCTACCTACATATCTGTATCTATATATCTACCTACCTACCTATCTGTATCTATCTATCTACCTACCTACATATCTGTATCTATATATCTACCTACCTACCTATCTCTATCTATCAATCTACCTACCTACCTATCTGTATCTATCTATCTACCTACCCACCAATCTGTATTTATCTATCTACCTACAATCTGTATCTACCTACCTACCTACCTACGTATCTCTATCTATCAATCTACCTACCTACCTATCTGTATCTATCTAATTACCTACCTACCTATCTCTATCTATCTACCTACCTACCTACCTATCTCTATTTATCTACCTACCTACCTACCTATCTCTATCTATCAATCTACCTACCTACCTATCTGTATCTATCAATCTACCTACCTACCTATCTCTATCTATCTACCTACATATCTGTATCTATATATCTACCTACCTACCTGTCTCTATCTATCTACCTACCTACCTACCTATCTCTATCAATCTACCTACCTACCTATCTCTATCTATCTATCTACCTACCTACCTATCTCTATCTATCAATCTACCTACCTACCTATCTGTATCTATCAATCTACCTACCTACCTATCTCTATCTATCTATCTACCTACCTACCTATCTGTATCTATCTACCTACCTACCTACCTATCTCTATCTATCTATCTACCTACCTACCTATCTCTATCTATCTACCTACCTACCTACCTATCTCTATCTATCAATCTACCTACCTACCTATCTCTATCTATCTATCTACCTACCTACCTATCTCTATCAATCTCCCTACCTACATATCTGTATCTATCTACCTACCTACCTACCTATCTCTATCTATCTATCTACCTACCTACCTATCTGTATCTATCTATCTACTTACCTACCTATCTCTATCTATCTATCTACCTACCTACATATCTGTATCTATATATCTACCTACCTACCTATCTGTATCTATCTATCTACCTACCTACATATCTGTATCTATATATCTACCTACCTACCTATCTCTATCTATCAATCTACCTACCTACCTATCTGTATCTATCTATCTACCTACCCACCAATCTGTATTTATCTATCTACCTACAATCTGTATCTACCTACCTACCTACCTACGTATCTCTATCTATCAATCTACCTACCTACCTATCTGTATCTATCTAATTACCTACCTACCTATCTCTATCTATCTACCTACCTACCTACCTATCTCTATTTATCTACCTACCTACCTACCTATCTCTATCTATCAATCTACCTACCTACCTATCTGTATCTATCAATCTACCTACCTACCTATCTCTATCTATCTACCTACATATCTGTATCTATATATCTACCTACCTACCTGTCTCTATCTATCTACCTACCTACCTACCTATCTCTATCAATCTACCTACCTACCTATCTCTATCTATCTATCTACCTACCTACCTATCTCTATCTATCAATCTACCTACCTACCTATCTGTATCTATCAATCTACCTACCTACCTATCTCTATCTATCTATCTACCTACCTACCTATCTGTATCTATCTATCTACCTACCTACCTATCTGTATCTATCAATCTACCTACCTACCTATCTCTATCTATCTACCTACCTACCTACCTATCTCTATCAATCTACCTACCTACCTATCTCTATCTATCTACCTACCTACCTACCTATCTCTATCTATCAATCTACCTACCTACCTATCTGTATCTATCTATCTACCTACCTACCTATCTGTATCTATCAATCTACCTACCTACCTATCTCTATCTATCTACCTACCTACCTACCTATCTCTATCTATCAAGCTACCTACCTACCAATCTCTATCTATCTATCTACCTACCTACATATCTGTATCTATCTACCTACCTACCTATCTGTATCTATCTATCTACCTACCTACCTATCTCTATCTATCTATCTACCTACCTACCTATCTCTATCTATCTATCTACCTACCTACCTATCTGTATCTATCAATCTACCTACCTACCTATCTGTATCTATCTATCTAACTACCTACCTATCTCTATCTATCTATCTACCTACCTACCTACCTATCTCTATCTATCAATCTACCTACCTACCTATATGTATCTATCTATCTACCTACCTACCTATCTGTATCTATCAATCTACCTACCTACATATCTGTATCTATCTACCTACCTACCTATCTGTATCTATCTATCTATCTACCTACCTACCTATCTCTATCTATCTATCTACCTACCTACCTATCTCTATCTATCTATCTACCTACCTACCTATCTCTATCTATCTATCTACCTACCTACCTACCTATCTCTATCTATCTACCTACCTACCTACCTATCTCTATCTATCAATCTACCTACCTACCTATATGTATCTATCTATCTACCTACCTACCTATCTGTATCTATCAATCTACCTACCTACCTATCTCTATCTATCTACCTACCTACCGACCTATCTCTATCTATCTATCTACTTACCTACCTATCTCTATCTATCTATCTACCTACCTACCTATCTCTATCTATCAATCTACCTACCTACCTATCTCTATCTATCTATCTACCTACCTACCTATCTCTATCTATCTACCTACCTACCTACCTATCTCTATCTATCAATCTACCTACCTACCTATCTCTATCTATCTACCTACCTACCTACCTATCTCTATCTATCAATCTACCTACCTACCTATCTGTATCTATCAATCTACCTACATACCTATCTCTATCTATCTATCTACCTACCTACCTATCTGTATCTATCTATCTACCTACCTACATATCTGTATCTATATATCTACCTACCTACCTATCTGTATCTATCTATCTACCTACCTACATATCTGTATCTATATATCTACCTACCTACCTATCTCTATCTATCAATCTACCTACCTACCTATCTGTATCTATCTATCTACCTACCCACCAATCTGTATTTATCTATCTACCTACAATCTGTATCTATCTACCTACCTACCTACGTATCTCTATCTATCTACCTACCTACCTACCTATCTGTATCTATCAATCTACCTACCTACCTATCTGTATCAATCTATCTACCTACCTACCTATCTCTATCTATCTATCTATCTACCTACCTACCTATCTCTATCTATCAATCTACCTACCTACCTATCTATCAATCTACCTACCTACCTATCTGTATCTATCTACCTACCTACCTACCTATCTCTATCTATCTACCTACCTACCTACCTATCTCTATTTATCTACCTACCTACCTACCTATCTCTATCTATCAATCTACCTACCTACCTATCTGTATCTATCAATCTACCTACCTACCTATCTCTATCTACCTACATATCTGTATCTATATATCTACCTACCTACCTATCTCTATCTATCTACCTACCTACCTACCTATCTCTATCAATCTACCTACCTACCTATCTCTATCTATCTATCTACCTACCTACCTATCTCTATCTATCAATCTACCTACCTACCTATCTGTATCTATCAATCTACCTACCTACCTA
Organism: Crotalus helleri; assembly: GCA_024509115.1. Classification (NCBI taxonomy): domain Eukaryota; kingdom Metazoa; phylum Chordata; class Lepidosauria; order Squamata; family Viperidae; genus Crotalus; species Crotalus helleri. The sequence goes on from JAKSXO010000214.1 coordinate 84,831, forward strand.
TCTCTATCTATCTATCTACCTACCTACCTATCTGTATCTATCTATCTACCTACCTACCTATCTGTATCTATCAATCTACCTACCTACCTATCTCTATCTATCTACCTACCTACCTACCTATCTCTATCAATCTACCTACCTACCTATCTCTATCTATCTACCTACCTACCTACCTATCTCTATCTATCAACCTACCTACCTACCTATCTGTATCTATCTATCTACCTACCTACCTATCTGTATCTATCAATCTACCTACCTACCTATCTCTATCTATCTACCTACCTACCTATCTCTATCTATCAATCTACCTACCTACCAATCTCTATCTATCTATCTACCTACCTACATATCTGTATCTATCTACCTACCTACCTATCTGTATCTATCTATCTACCTACCTACCTATCTCTATCTATCTATCTACCTACCTACCTATCTCTATCTATCTATCTACCTACATACCTATCTCTATCTATCTACCTACCTACCTACCTATCTCTATCTATCAATCTACCTACCTACCTATATGTATCTATCTATCTACCTACCTACCTATCTGTATCTATCAATCTACCTACCTACATATCTGTATCTATCTACCTACCTACCTACCTATCTGTATCTATCTATCTACCTACCTACCTATCTCTATCTATCAATCTACCTACCTACCTATCTCTATCTATCTATCTACCTACCTACCTATCTCTATCTATCTACCTACCTACCTACCTATCTCTATCTATCAATCTACCTACCTACCTATCTCTATCTATCTACCTACCTACCTACCTATCTCTATCTATCAATCTACCTACCTACCTATCTGTATCTATCAATCTACCTACATACCTATCTCTATCTATCTATCTACCTACCTACCTATCTGTATCTATCTATCTACCTACCTACATATCTGTATCTATATATCTACCTACCTACCTATCTGTATCTATCTATCTACCTACCTACATATCTGTATCTATATATCTACCTACCTACCTATCTCTATCTATCAATCTACCTACCTACCTATCTGTATCTATCTATCTACCTACCCACCAATCTGTATTTATCTATCTACCTACAATCTGTATCTATCTACCTACCTACCTACGTATCTCTATCTATCTATCTATCTACCTACCTACCTATCTGTATCTATCAATCTACCTACCTACCTATCTGTATCTATCTATCTACCTACCTACCTATCTCTATCTATCTATCTATCTACCTACCTACCTATCTCTATCTATCAATCTACCTACCTACCTATCTATCAATCTACCTACCTACCTATCTGTATCTATCTACCTACCTGCCTACCTATCTCTATCTATCTACCTACCTACCTACATATCTGTATCTATCTACCTACCTACCTATCTCTATCTATCTATCTATCTACCTACCTACCTATCTCTATCTATCTTTCTACCTACCTACCTATCTGTATCTATCAATCTTCCTACCTACCTATCTCTATCTATCTACCTACCTACCTACCTATCTCTATCTATCAATCTACCTACCTACCTATCTCTATCTATCTATCTACCTACCTACATATCTGTATCTATCTACCTAACTACCTACCTATCTGTATCTATCTATCTACCTACCTACCTATCTCTATCTATCTATCTACCTACCTACCTATCTGTATCTATCAATCTACCTACCTACCTATCTCTATCTATCTATCTACCTACCTACCTATCTCTATCTATCAACCTACCTACCTATCTGTATCTATCAATCTACCTACCTACCTATCTCTATCTATCTACCTACCTACCTACCTATCTCTATCTGTCAATCTACCTACCTACCTATATGTATCTATCTATCTACCTACCTACCTATCTGTATCTATCAATCTACCTACCTACCTATCTCTATCTATCTACCTACCTACCTACCTATCTCTATCTATCAATCTACCTACCTACCTATCTCTATCTATCTATCTACCTACCTACATATCTGTATCTATCTACCTACCTACCTACCTACCTATCTGTATCTATCTATCTACCTACCTACCTATCTCTATCTATCTATCTACCTACCTACCTATCTCTATCTATCTATCTACCTACCTACCTATCTGTATCTATCAATCTACCTACCTACCTATCTCTATCTATCTACCTATATACCTATCTCTATCTATCTACCTACCTACCTACCTATCTCTATCTATCAATCTACCTACCTACCTATCTCTATCTATCTATCTACCTACCTACCTATCTCTATCTATCTATCTATCTATCTACTTACCTACATATCTGTATCTATCTACCTACCTACCTACCTATCTCTATCTATCTATCTACCTACCTACCTATCTGTATCTATCTATCTACCTACCTACCTATCTCTATCTATCTATCTACCTACCTACATATCTGTATCTATATATCTACCTACCTACCTATCTGTATCTATCTATCTACCTACCTACATATCTGTATCTATATATCTACCTACCTACCTATCTCTATAGATCAATCTACCTACCTAGCTATCTGTATCTATCTATCTACCTACCCACCTATCTGTATTTATCTATCTACCTACAATCTGTATCTATCTACCTACCTACCTACGTATCTCTATCTATCTATCTACCTACCTACCTATCTCTATCTATCAATCTACCTACCTACCTATCTGTATCTATCTACCTACCTACCTACCTATCTCTATCTATCTACCTACCTACCTACCTATCTCTATCTATCTACCTACCTACCTACCTATCTCTATCTATCTATCTACCTACCTACCTATCTCTATCTATCTATCTACCTACCTACCTATCTCTATCTATCAATCTACCTACCTACCTATCTCTATCTATCTACCTACCTACCTACCTATCTCTATCTATCTACCTACCTACCTACCTATCTGTATCTATCAATCTACCTACCTACCTATCTCTATCTATCTATCTACCTACCTACCTAACTGTATCTATAAATCTACCTACCTACCTATCTCTATCTATCTTCCTACCTACCTACCTATCTGTATCTATCAATCTACCTACCTACCTATCTCTATTTACCTACCTACCTACCTATCTCTATCTATCTATCTACCTACCTACCTATCTCTATCTATCAATCTACCTACCTACCTATCTCTATCTATCTATCTATCTACTTACCTACATATCTGTATCTATCTACCTACCTACCTACCTATCTCTATCTATCTATCTACCTACCTACCTATCTCTATCTATCTATCTACCTACCTACATATCTGTATCTATATATCTACCTACCTACCTATCTGTATCTATCTATCTACCTACCTACATATCTGTATCTATATATCTACCTACCTACCTATCTCTATCTATCAATCTACCTACCTACCTATCTGTATCTATCTATCTACCTACCCACCTATCTGTATTTATCTATCTACCTACAATCTGTATCTATCTACCTACCTACCTATGTATCTCTATCTATCTACCTACCTACCTATCTCTATCTATCAATCTACCTACCTACCTATCTGTATCTATCTACCTACCTACCTACCTATCTCTATCTACCTACCTACCTACCTATCTCTATCTATCTACCTACCTACCTATCTCTATCTATCTATCTACCTACCAACTATCTCTATCTATCTATCTACCTACCTACCTATCTCTATCTATCAATCTACCTACCTACCTATCTCTATCTATCTACCTACCTACCTACCTATCTCTATCTATCTACCTACCTACCTACCTATCTGTATCTATCAATCTACCTACCTACCTATCTCTATCTAACTATCTACCTACCTACCTATCTGTATCTATAAATCTACCTACCTACCTATCTCTATCTATCTTCCTACCTACCTACCTATCTGTATCTATCAATCTACCTACCTACCTATCTCTATCTATCTACCTACCTACCTACCTATCTCTATCTATCAATCTACCTACCTTCCTATTTGTATCTATCTATCTACCTACCTACCTATCTGTATCTATCAATCTACCTACCTACCTATCTCTATCTATCTACCTATATACCTATCTCTATCTATCTACCTACCTACCTACCTATCTCTATCTATCAATGTACCTACCTACCTATCTGTATCTATCTATCTACCTACCCACCTATCTGTATCTATCAATCTACCTACCAACCTATCTCTATCTATCTATCTACCTACCTACATATCTGTATCTATATATCTACCTACCTACCTATCTGTATCTATCTATCTACCTACCTACATATCTGTATCTATATATCTACCTACCTACCTATCTCTATCTATAAATCTACCTACCTACCTATCTGTATCTATCTATCTACCTACCCACCTATCTGTATTTTTCTATCTACCTACAATCTGTATCTATCTACCTACCTACCTACGTATCTCTATCTATCTATCTACCTACCTACCTATCTCTATCTATCAATCTACCTACCTACCTATCTCTATCTATCAATCTACCTACCTACCTATCTCTATCTATCTATCTACCTACCTACCTATCTCTATCTATCTACCTACCTACCTACCTATCTCTATCTATCTATCTACCTACCTACCTATCTCTATCTATCTATCTACCTACCTACCTATCTCTATCTATCAATATACCTACCTACCTATCTCTATCTATCTACCTACCTACCTACCTATCTCTATCTATCTACCTACCTACCTACCTATCTGTATCTATCAATCTACCTACCTAAATATCTCTATCTATCTATCTACCTACCTACCTATCTGTATCTATAAATCTACCTACCTACCTATCTCTATCTATCTTCCTACCTACCTACCTATCTGTATCTATCAATCTACCTACCTACCTATCTCTATCTATCTACCTACCTACCTACCTATCTCTATCTATCAATCTACCTACCTACCTATTTGTATCTATCTACCTACCTACCTACCTACCTATCTGTATCTATCAATCTACCTACCTACCTATCTCTATCTATCTACCTACCTACCTATCTCTATCTATCTACCTACCTACCTACCTATCTGTATCTATCTATCTACCTACCTACCTATCTGTATCTATCAATCTACCTACCTACCTATCTCTATCTATCTACCTACCTACCTACCTATCTCTATCTATCAATCTACCTACCTACCTATCTCTATCTATCTATCTATCTACCTACATACATATCTCTATCAATCTACCTACCTACCTATCTCTATCTATCTACCTACCTACCTACCTATCTCTATCTATCTACCTACCTACCTACCTATCTCTATCTATCAATCTACCTACCTACCTATCTCTATCTATCTATCTATCTACCTACATACATATCTCTATCAATCTACCTACCTACCTATCTCTATCTATCTACCTACCTACCTACCTATCTCTATCTATCTATCTACCTACCTACCTATCTCTATCTATCAATCTACCTACCTACCTATCTCTATCTATCAATCTACCTACCTACCTATCTCTATCTATCTATCTATCTACCTACATACATATCTCTATCAATCTACCTACCTACCTATCTCTATCTATCTATCTACCTACATACCTATCTCTATCTATCTACCTACCTACCTACCTATCTCTATCTATCAATCTACCTACCTACCTATATGTATCTATCTATCTACCTACCTACCTATCTGTATCTATCAATCTACCTACCTACATATCTGTATCTATCTACCTACCTACCTACCTATCTGTATCTATCTATCTACCTACCTACCTATCTCTATCTATCAATCTACCTACCTACCTATCTCTATCTATCTATCTACCTACCTACCTATCTCTATCTATCTACCTACCTACATACCTATCTCTATCTATCAATCTACCTACCTACCTATCTCTATCTATCTACCTACCTACCTACCTATCTCTATCTATCAATCTACCTACCTACCTATCTGTATCTATCAATCTACCTACATACCTATCTCTATCTATCTATCTACCTACCTACCTATCTGTATCTATCTATCTACCTACCTACATATCTGTATCTATATATCTACCTACCTACCTATCTGTATCTATCTATCTACCTACCTACATATCTGTATCTATATATCTACCTACCTACCTATCTCTATCTATCAATCTACCTACCTACCTATCTGTATCTATCTATCTACCTACCCACCAATCTGTATTTATCTATCTACCTACAATCTGTATCTATCTACCTACCTACCTACGTATCTCTATCTATCTATCTATCTATCTATCTACCTACCTACCTATCTGTATCTATCAATCTACCTACCTACCTATCTGTATCTATCTATCTACCTACCTACCTATCTCTATCTATCTATCTATCTACCTACCTACCTATCTCTATCTATCAATCTACCTACCTACCTATCTATCAATCTACCTACCTACCTATCTGTATCTATCTACCTACCTACCTACCTATCTCTATCTATCTACCTACCTACCTACCTATCTCTATTTATCTACCTACCTACCTACCTATCTCTATCTATCAATCTACCTACCTACCTATCTGTATCTATCAATCTACCTACCTACATATCTGTATCTATCTATCTACCTACCTACCTATCTCTATCTATCTATCTACCTACCTACCTATCTCTATCTATCAATCTACCTACCTACCTATCTCTATCTATCTATCTACCTACCTACCTATCTCTATCTATCTACCTACCTACCTACCTATCTCTATCTATCAATCTACCTACCTACCTATCTCTATCTATATACCTACCTACCTACCCATCTCTATCTATCAATCTACCTACCTACCTATATGTATCTATCTATCTACCTACCTACCAATCTGTATCTATCAATCTACCTGCCTACCTATCTCTATCTATCTACCTACCTACCTACATATCTGTATCTATCTACCTACCTACCTACCTATCTGTATCTATCTATCTACCTACCTACCTATATCTATCTATCTATCTATCTACCTACCTACCTATCTCTATCTATCTTTCTACCTACCTACCTATCTGTATCTATCAATCTTCCTACCTACCTATCTCTATCTATCTACCTACCTACCTACCTATCTCTATCTATCAATCTACCTACCTACCTATCTCTATCTATCTATCTACCTACCTACATATCTGTATCTATCTACCTAACTACCTACCTATCTGTATCTATCTATCTACCTACCTACCTATCTCTATCTATCTATCTACCTACCTACCTATCTGTATCTATCAATCTACCTACCTACCTATCTCTATCTATCTATCTACCTACCTATCTCTATCTATCAACCTACCTACCTATCTGTATCTATCAATCTACCTACCTACCTATCTCTATCTATCTACCTACCTACCTACCTATCTCTATCTGTCAATCTACCTACCTACCTATATGTATCTATCTATCTACCTACCTACCTATCTGTATCTATCAATCTACCTACCTACCTATCTCTATCTATCTACCTACCTACCTACCTATCTCTATCTATCAATCTACCTACCTACCTATCTCTATCTATCAATCTACCTACCTACCTATCTGTATCTATCTACCTACCTACCTACCTACCTATCTGTATCTATCTATCTACCTACCTACCTATCTCTATCTATCTATCTACCTACCTACCTATCTCTATCTATCTATCTACCTACCTACCTATCTCTATCTATCTACCTATATACCTATCTCTATCTATCTACCTACCTACCTACCTATCTCTATCTATCAATCTACCTACCTACCTATCTCTATCTATCTATCTACCTACCTACCTATCTCTATCTATCTATCTATCTACTTACCTACATATCTGTATCTATCTACCTACCTACCTACCTATCTCTATCTATCTATCTACCTACCTACCTATCTGTATCTATCTATCTACCTACCTACCTATCTCTATCTATCTATCTACCTACCTACATATCTGTATCTATATATCTACCTACCTACCTATCTGTATCTATCTATCTACCTACCTACATATCTGTATCTATATATGTACCTACCTACCTATCTCTATAGATCAATCTACCTACCTAGCTATCTGTATCTATCTATCTACCTACCCACCTATCTGTATTTATCTATCTACCTACAATCTGTATCTATCTACCTACCTACCTACGTATCTCTATCTATCTATCTACCTACCTACCTATCTCTATCTATCAATCTACCTACCTACCTATCTGTATCTATCTACCTACCTACCTACCTACCTATCTCTATCTATCTACCTACCTACCTACCTATCTCTATCTATCTACCTACCTACCTACCTATCTCTATCTATCTATCTACCTACCTACATATCTCTATCTATCTATCTACCTACCTACCTATCTCTATCTATCAATCTACCTACCTACCTATCTCTATCTATCTACCTACCTACCTACCTATCTCTATCTATCTACCTACCTACCTACCTATCTGTATCTATCAATCTACCTACCTACCTATCTCTATCTATCTATCTACCTACCTACCTAACTGTATCTATAAATCTACCTACCTACCTATCTCTATCTATCTTCCTACCTACCTACCTATCTGTATCTATCAATCTACCTACCTACCTATCTCTATCTATTTACCTACCTACCTACCTATCTCTATCTATCTATCTACCTACCTACCTATCTCTATCTATCAATCTACCTACCTACCTATCTCTATCTATCTATCTATCTACTTACCTACATATCTGTATCTATCTACCTACCTACCTACCTATCTCTATCTATCTATCTATCTACCTACCTACCTATCTCTATCTATCTATCTACCTACCTACATATCTGTATCTATATATCTACCTACCTACCTATCTGTATCTATCTATCTACCTGCCTACATATCTGTATCTATATATCTACCTACCTACCTATCTCTATCTATCAATCTACCTACCTACCTATCTGTATCTATCTATCTACCTACCCACCTATCTGTATTTATCTATCTACCTACAATCTGTATCTATCTACCTACCTACCTATGTATCTCTATCTATCTACCTACCTACCTATCTCTATCTATCAATCTACCTACCTACCTATCTGTATCTATCTACCTACCTACCTATCTCTATCTACCTACCTACCTACCTATCTCTATCTATCTACCTACCTACCTACCTATCTCTATCTATCTATCTACCTACCAACTATCTCTATCTATCTATCTACCTACCTACCTATCTCTATCTATCAATCTACCTACCTACCTATCTCTATCTATCTACCTACCTACCTACCTATCTCTATCTATCTACCTACCTACCTACCTATCTGTATCTATCAATCTACCTACCTACCTATCTCTATCTAACTATCTACCTACCTACCTATCTGTATCTATAAATCTACCTACCTACCTATCTCTATCTATCTTCCTACCTACCTACCTATCTGTATCTATCAATCTACCTACCTACCTATCTCTATCTATCTACCTACCTACCTACCTATCTCTATCTATCAATCTACCTACCTTCCTATTTGTATCTATCTATCTACCTACCTACCTATCTGTATCTATCAATCTACCTACCTACCTATCTCTATCTATCAATCTACCTACCTACCTATCTGTATCTATCTATCTACCTACCCACCTATCTGTATTTTTCTATCTACCTACAATCTGTATCTATCTACCTACCTACCTACGTATCTCTATCTATCTATCTACCTACATACCTATCTCTATCTATCAATCTACCTACCTACCTATCTGTATCTATCTACCTACCTACCTACCTATCTCTATCTATCTACCTACCTACCTACCTATCTCTATCTATCTACCTACCTACCTACCTATCTCTATCTATCTATCTACCTACCTACCTATCTCTATCTATCAATATACCTACCTACCTATCTCTATCTATCTACCTACCTACCTACCTATCTCTATCTATCTACCTACCTACCTACCTATCTGTATCTATCAATCTACCTACCTAAATATCTCTATCTATCTATCTACCTACCTACCTATCTGTATCTATAAATCTACCTACCTACCTATCTCTATCTATCTACCTACCTACCTACCTATCTCTATCTATCAATCTACCTACCTACCTATCTGTATCTATCTATCTACCTACCTACCTATCTGTATCTATCAATCTACCTACCTACCTATCTCTATCTATCTACCTACCTACCTACCTATCTCTATCTATCAATCTACCTACCTACCTATCTCTATCTATCTATCTATCTATCTACCTACATACATATCTCTATCAATCTACCTACCTACCTATCTCTATCTATCTACCTACCTACCTACCTATCTCTATCTATCTATCTACCTACCTACCTATCTCTATCTATCAATCTACCTACCTACCTATCTCTATCTATCTATCTATCTACTTACCTACATATCTGTATCTACCTACCTACCTACCTACCTATCTCTATCTATCTATCTACCTACCTACCTATCTGTATCTATCTATCTACCTACTTACCTATCTCTATCTATCTATCTACCTACCTACATATCTGTATCTATATATCTACCTACCTACCTACCTATCTGTATCTATCTACCTACCTACCTACGTATCTCTATCTATCTATCTACCTACCTACCTATCTGTATCTATCAATCTACCTACCTACCTATCTGTATCTATCTATCTACCTACCTACCTATCTCTATCTATCTATCTATCTATCTATCTACCTACCTACCTATCTCTATCTATCAATCTACCTACCTACCTATCTCTATCTATCAATCTACCTACCTACCTATCTGTATCTATCTACCTACCTACCTACCTATCTCTATCTATCTACCTACCTACCTATCTCTATCTATCTATCTACCTACCTACCTATCTCTATCTATCTATCTACCTACCTACCTATCTCTATCTATCAATCTACCTACCTACCTATCTCTATCTATCAATCTACCTACCTACCTATCTGTATCTATCTATCTACCTACCTACCTATCTCTATCTATCAATCTACCTACCTACCTATCTCTATCTATCAATCTACCTACATACATATCTCTATCAATCTACCTACCTACCTATCTCTATCTATCTACCTACCTACCTACCTATATCTAGCTATCTATCTATCTACCTACCTACCTATCTCTATCTATCAATCTACCTACCTACCTATCTCTATCTATCTATCTATCTACTTACCTACATATCTGTATCTACCTACCTACCTACCTACCTATCTCTATCTATCTATCTACCTACCTACCTATCTGTATCTATCTATCTACCTACTTACCTATCTCTATCTATCTATCTACCTACCTACATATCTGTATCTATATATCTACCTACCTACCTAACTATCTGTATCTATCTATCTACCTACCTACATACCTGTATCTATATATCTACCTACCTACCGATCTCTATCTATCAATCTACCTACCTACCTATCTGTATCTATCTATCTACCTACCCACCTATCTGTATTTATCTATCTACCTACAATCTGTATCTATCTACCTACCTACCTACGTATCTCTATCTATCTATCTACCTACCTACCTATCTGTATCTATCAATCTACCTACCTACCTATCTGTATCTATCTATCTACCTACCTACCTATCTCTATCTATCTATCTATCTACCTACCTACCTATCTCTATCTATCAATCTACCTACCTACCTATCTCTATCTATCAATCTACCTACCTACCTATCTGTATCTATCTACCTACCTACCTACCTATCTCTATCTATCTACCTACCTACCTACCTATCTCTATCTATCTATCTACCTACCTACCTATCTCTATCTATCTATCTACCTACCTACCTATCTCTATCTATCAATCTACCTACCTACCTATCTCTATCTATCTACCTACCTACCTACCTATCTCTATCTATCTACCTACCTACCTACCTATCTGTATCTATCAATCTACCTACCTACCTATCTCTATCTATCTACCTACCTACCTACCTATCTGTATCTATCAATCTACCTACCTACCTATCTCTATCTATCTACCTACCTACCTACCTACCTATCTCTATCTATCAATCTACCTACCTACCTCTGTATCTATCTATCTACCTACCTACCTATCTGTATCTATCAATCTACCTACCTACCTTTCTCTATCTATCAATCTACCTACCTACCTATCTGTATCTATCTATCTACCTACCTACCTATCTCTATCTATCAATCTACCTACCTACCTATCTCTATCTATCAATCTACCTACCTACCTATCTGTATCTATCTACCTACCTACCTACCTATCTGTATCTATCTACCTACCTACCTACCTATCTGTATCTATCTATCTACCTACCTACCTATCTCTATCAATCTACCTACCTACCTATCTCTATCTATCAATCTACCTACCTACCTATCTGTGTCTATCTATCTACCTACCTACCTCTCTCTATCTATCTATCTATCTACCTACCTACATATCTGTATCTATATATCTACCTACCTACCTATCTGTATCTATCTATCTACCTACCTACATATCTGCATCTATATATCTACCTACCTACCTATCTCTATCTATCAATCTACCTACCTACCTATCTGTATCTATCTACCTACCTACCTATCTCTATCTATCTACCTACCTACCTACCTACCTACCTATCTCTATCTATCTACCTACCTACCTACCTATCTCTATCTACCTACCTACCTACCTACCTATCTCTATCTACCTACCTACATATCTGTATCTATCTATCTACCTACCTACCTATCTCTATCTATCTATCTACCTACCTACATATCTGTATCTATCTACCTACCTACCTACCTATCTCTATCTATCTATCTACCTACCTACCTATCTCTATCTATCTACCTACCTACCTACCTATTTCTATCTATCAATCTACCTACCTACCTATCTCTATCTATCTACCTACCTACCTACCTATCTCTATCTATCAATCTACCTACCTTCCTATTTGTATCTATCTATCTACCTACCTACCTATCTGTATCTATCAATCTACCTACCTACCTATCTCTATCTATCTACCTACCTACCTACCTATCTCTATCTATCAATCTACCTACCTACCTATTTGTATCTATCTATCTACCTACCTACCTATCTGTATCTATCAATCTACCTACCTATCTGTATCTATCTACCTACCTACCTATCTCTATCTATCTACCTACCTACCTACCTACCTATCTCTATCTATCTACCTACCTACCTACCTATCTCTATCTACCTACCTACCTACCTACCTATCTCTATCTACCTACCTACCTATCTCTATCTATCTATCTACCTACCTACATATCTGTATCTATCTACCTACCTACCTACCTATCTCTATCTATCTATCTACCTACCTACCTATCTCTATCTACCTACCTACCTACCTACCTATCTCTATCTATCAATCTACCTACCTACCTATCTCTATCTATCTATCTACCTACCTACCTATCTCTATCAATCTACCTACCTACATATCTGTATCTATCTACCTACCTACCTACCTATCTGTATCTATCTATCTACCTACCTACCTATCTGTATCTATCTATCTACCTCCCTACCTCTCTCTATCTATCTATCTATCTATCTACCTACCTACATATCTGTATCTATATATCTACATACCTACCTATCTGTATCTATCTATCTACCTACCTACATATCTGTATCTATATATCTACCTACCTACCTATCTCTATCAATCTACCTACCTACCTATCTGTATCTATCTATCTACCTACCCACCTATCTGTATTTATCTATCTACCTACAATCTGTATCTATCTACCTACCTACCTATGTATCTCTATCTATCTATCTATCTACCTACCTACCTATCTGTATCTATCAATCTACCTACCTACCTATCTGTATCTATCTATCTACCTACCTACCTATCTCTATCTATCTACCTACCTACCTATCTCTATCTATCAATCTACCTACCTACCTATCTCTATCTATCAATCTACCTACCTACCTATCTGTATTTATCTACCTACCTACCTACCTCTCTATCTATCTACCTACCTACCTACCTATCTCTATTTATCTACCTACCTACCTACCTATCTCTATCTATCAATCTACCTACCTTCCTATCTGTATCTATCAATCTACCTACCTACCTATCTCTATCTATCTACCTACATATCTGTATCTATATATCTACCTACCTACCTATCTCTATCTATCTACCTACCTACCTACCTATCTCTATCAATCTACCTACCTACCTATCTCTATCTATCAATCTACCTACCTACCTATCTCTATCTATCTATCTACCTACCTACCTATCTCTATCTATCAATCTACCTACCTACCTATCTGTATCTATCAATCTACCTACCTACCTATCTCTATCGATCTATCTACCTACCTACCTATCTGTATCTATCTATCTACCTACCTACCTATCTGTATCTATCAATCTACCTACCTACCTATCTCTATCAATCTACCTACCTACCTATCTCTATCTATCTACCTACCTACCTACCTACCTATCTCTATCTATCAATCTACCTACCTACCTATCTGTATCTATCTATCTACCTACCTACCTATATGTATCTATCAATCTACCTACCTACCTATCTGTATCTATCTATCTACCTACCTACATATCTGTGTCTATATATCTACCTACCTACCTATCTCTATCTATCTATCTACCTACCTACATATCTGTATCTATCTACCTACCTACCTACCTATCTGTATCTATCAATCTACCTACCTACCTTTCTCTATCTATCAATCTACCTACCTACCTATCTGTATCTATCTATCTACCTACCTACCTATCTCTATCTATCAATCTACCTACCTACCTATCTCTATCTATCAATCTACCTACCTACCTATCTGTATCTATCTACCTACCTACCTACCTATCTGTATCTATCTACCTACCTACCTACCTATCTGTATCTATCTATCTACCTACCTACCTATCTCTATCAATCTATCTACCTACCTATCTCTATCTATCAATCTACCTACCTACCTATCTGTGTCTATCTATCTACCTACCTACCTCTCTCTATCTATCTATCTATCTACCTACCTACATATCTGTATCTATCTATCTACCTAACTACCTATCTCTATCTATCAATCTACCTACCTACCTACCTATCTGTATCTATCTATCTACCTACCTACCTATCTGTATCTATCAATCTACCTACCGACCTATCTCTATCTATCTACCTACCTACCTACCTATCTCTATCTATCAATCTACCTACCTACCTATCTCTATCTATCTATCTACCTACCTACATATCTGTATCTATCTACCTACCTACCTACCTATCTGTATCTATCTATCTACCTACCTACCTATCTCTATCTATCTATCTACCTACCTACCTATCTCTATCTATCTACCTACCTACCTACCTATCTCTATCTATCAATCTACCTACCTACCTATCTCTATCTATCTACCTACCTACCTACCTATCTCTATCTATCAATCTACCTACCTACCTATCTGTATCTATCTATCTACCTACCCACCTATCTGTATTTATCTATCTACCTACAATCTGTATCTATCTACCTACCTACCTACGTATCTCTATCTATCTATCTACCTACCTACCTATCTCTATCTATCAATCTACCTACCTACCTATCTGTATCTATCTACCTACCTACCTACCTACCTATCTCTATCTATCTACCTACCTACCTACCTATCTGTATCTATCTATCTACCTACCTACCTATCTCTATCAATCTACTTACCTACCTATCTCTATCTATCAATCTACCTACCTACCTATCTGTGTCTATCTATCTACCTACCTACCTCTCTCTATCTATCTATCTATCTACCTACCTACATATCTGTATCTATATATCTACCTACCTACCTATCTGTATCTATCTATCTACCTACCTACATATCTGCATCTATATATCTACCTACCTACCTATCTCTATCTATCAATCTACCTACCTACCTATCTGTATCTATCTACCTACCTACCTATCTCTATCTATCTACCTACCTACCTACCTACCTATCTCTATCTATCTACCTACCTACCTACCTATCTCTATCTACCTACCTACCTACCTACCTATCTCTATCTACCTACCTACCTATCTCTATCTATCTATCTACCTACCTACATATCTGTATCTATCTACCTACCTACCTACCTATCTCTATCTATCTATCTACCTACCTACCTATCTCTATCTATCTACCTACCTACCTACCTATCTCTATCTATCAATCTACCTACCTACCTATCTCTATCTATCTATCTACCTACCTACCTATCTCTATCAATCTACCTACCTACATATCTGTATCTATCTACCTACCTACCTACCTATCTGTATCTATCTATCTACCTACCTACCTATCTGTATCTATCTATCTACCTACCTACCTCTCTCTATCTATCTATCTATCTACCTACCTACATATCTGTATCTATATATCTACATACCTACCTATCTGTATCTATCTATCTACCTACCTACATATCTGTATCTATATATCTACCTACCTACCTATCTCTATCTATCAATCTACCTACCTACCTATCTGTATCTATCTATCTACCTACCCACCTATCTGTATTTATCTATCTACCTACAATCTGTATCTATCTACCTACCTACCTATGTATCTCTATCTATCTATCTACCTACCTACCTATCTGTATCTATCAATCTACCTACCTACCTATCTGTATCTATCTATCTACCTACCTACCTATCTCTATCTATCTACCTACCTACCTATCTCTATCTATCAATCTACCTACCTACCTATCTCTATCTATCAATCTACCTACCTACCTATCTGTATTTATCTACCTACCTACCTACCTCTCTATCTATCTACCTACCTACCTACCTATCTCTATTTATCTACCTACCTACCTACCTATCTCTATCTATCAATCTACCTACCTTCCTATCTGTATCTATCAATCTACCTACCTACCTATCTCTATCTATCTACCTACATATCTGTATCTATATATCTACCTACCTACCTATCTCTATCTATCTACCTACCTACCTACCTATCTCTATCAATCTACCTACCTACCTATCTCTATCTATCAATCTACCTACCTACCTATCTGTATCTATCTATCTACCTACCTACCTATCTCTATCGATCTATCTACCTACCTACCTATCTGTATCTATCTATCTACCTACCTACCTATCTGTATCTATCAATCTACCTACCTACCTATCTCTATCAATCTACCTACCTACCTATCTCTATCTATCTACCTACCTACCTACCTACCTATCTCTATCTATCAATCTACCTACCTACCTATCTGTATCTATCTATCTACCTACCTACCTATATGTATCTATCAATCTACCTACCTACCTATCTCTATCTATCTATCTACCTACCTACCTACCTATCTCTATCTATCAATCTACCTACCTACCTATCTCTATCTATCTATCTACCTACCTACCTATCTGTATCTATCTATCTACTTACCTACCTATCTCTATCTATCTACCTACCCACCTACCTATCTCTATCTATCAATCTACCTACCTACCTATATGTATCTATCTATCTACCTACCTACCTATCTGTATCTATCAATCTACCTACCTATCTATCTCTATCTATCTACCTACCTACCTACCTATCTCTATCTATCAATCTACCTACCTACCTATCTCTATCTATCTATCTACCTACCTACCTATCTCTATCTATCTATCTACCTACCTAGCTATCTCTATCTATCAATCTACCTACCTACATATCTGTATCTATCTATCTACCTAACTACCTATCTCTATCTATCAATCTACCTACCTACCTATCTGTATCTATCTATCTACCTACCTACCTATCTGTATCTATCAATCTACCTACCGACCTATCTCTATCTATCTACCTACCTACCTACCTATCTCTATCTATCAATCTACCTACCTACCTATCTCTATCTATCTATCTACCTACCTACATATCTGTATCTATCTACCTACCTACCTACCTATCTGTATCTATCTATCTACCTACCTACCTATCTCTATCTATCTATCTACCTACCTACCTATCTCTATCTATCTACCTACCTACCTACCTATCTCTATCTATCAATCTACCTACCTACCTATCTCTATCTATCTACCTACCTACCTACCTATCTCTATCTATCAATCTACCTACCTACCTATCTGTATCTATCTATCTACCTACCCACCTATCTGTATTTATCTATCTACCTACAATCTGTATCTATCTACCTACCTACCTACGTATCTCTATCTATCTATCTACCTACCTACCTATCTCTATCTATCAATCTACCTACCTACCTATCTGTATCTATCTACCTACCTACCTACCTATCTCTATCTATCTACCTACCTACCTACCTATCTCTATCTATCTACCTACCTACCTACCTATCTCTATCTATCTATCTACCTACCTACCTATCTCTATCTATCTATCTACCTACCTACCTATCTCTATCTATCAATCTACCTACCTACCTATCTCTATCTATCTACCTACCTACCTACCTATCTCTATCTATCTACCTACCTACCTACCTATCTGTATCTATCAATCTACCTACCTACCTATCTCTATCTATCTATCTACCTACCTACCTATCTGTATCTATAAATCTACCTACCTACCTATCTCTATCTATCTTCCTACCTACCTACCTATCTGTATCTATCAATCTACCTACCTACCTATCTCTATCTATTTACCTACCTACCTACCTATCTCTATCTATCTATCTACCTACCTACCTATCTCTATCTATCAATCTACCTACCTACCTATCTCTATCTATCTATCTATCTACTTACCTACATATCTGTATCTATCAACCTACCTACCTACCTATCTCTATCTATCTATCTACCTACCTACCTATCTGTATCTATCTATCTACCTACCTACCTATCTCTATCTATCTATCTACCTACCTACATATCTGTATCTATATATCTACCTACCTACCTATCTGTATCTATCTATCTACCTACCTACATATCTGTATCTATATATCTACCTACCTACCTATCTCTATCTATCAATCTACCTACCTACCTATCTGTATCTATCTATCTACCTACCCACCTATCTGTATTTATCTATCTACCTACAATCTGTATCTATCTACCTACCTACCTATGTATCTCTATCTATCTACCTACCTACCTATCTCTATCTATCAATCTACCTACCTACCTATCTCTATCTATCAATCTACCTACCTACCTATCTCTATCTATCTACCTACCTACCTACCTATCTCTATCTATCTACCTACCTACCTACCTATCTGTATCTATCAATCTACCTACCTACCTATCTCTATCTATCTATCTACCTACCTACCTATCTGTATCTATAAATCTACCTACCTACCTATCTCTATCTATCTTCCTACCTACCTACCTATCTGTATCTATCAATCTACCTACCTACCTATCTCTATCTATCTACCTACCTACCTACCTATCTCTATCTATCAATCTACCTACCTACCTATTTGTATCTATCTATCTACCTACCTACCTATCTGTATCTATCAATCTACCTACCTATCTCTATCTATCTACCTATATACCTATCTCTATCTATCTACCTACCTACCTACCTATCTCTATCTATCAATGTACCTACCTACCTATCTGTATCTATCTATCTACCTACCCACCTATCTGTATCTATCAATCTACCTACCAACCTATCTCTATCTATCTATCTACCTACCTACATATCTGTATCTATATATCTACCTACCTACCTATCTGTATCTATCTATCTACCTACCTACATATCTGTGTCTATATATCTACCTACCTACCTATCTCTATCTATCTATCTATCTACCTACCTACATATCTGTATCTATCTACCTACCTACCTACCTATCTGTATCTATCTATCTACTTACCTACCTATCTCTATCTATCTACCTACCTACCTACCTATCTCTATCTATCAATCTACCTACCTACCTATATGTATCTATCTATCTACCTACCTACCTATCTGTATCTATCAATCTACCTACCTATCTATCTCTATCTATCTACCTACCTACCTACCTATCTCTATCTATCAATCTACCTACCTACCTATCTCTATCTATCTATCTACCTACCTACCTATCTCTATCTATCTATCTACCTACCTAGCTATCTCTATCTATCAATCTACCTACCTACATATCTGTATCTATCTATCTACCTAACTACCTATCTCTATCTATCAATCTACCTACCTACCTATCTGTATCTATCTATCTACCTACCTACCTATCTGTATCTATCAATCTACCTACCGACCTATCTCTATCTATCTACCTACCTACCTACCTATCTCTATCTATCAATCTACCTACCTACCTATCTCTATCTATCTATCTACCTACCTACATATCTGTATCTATCTACCTACCTACCTACCTATCTGTATCTATCTATCTACCTACCTACCTATCTCTATCTATCTATCTACCTACCTACCTATCTCTATCTATCTACCTACCTACCTACCTATCTCTATCTATCAATCTACCTACCTACCTATCTCTATCTATCTACCTACCTACCTACCTATCTCTATCTATCAATCTACCTACCTACCTATCTGTATCTATCTATCTACCTACCCACCTATCTGTATTTATCTATCTACCTACAATCTGTATCTATCTACCTACCTACCTACGTATCTCTATCTATCTATCTACCTACCTACCTATCTCTATCTATCAATCTACCTACCTACCTATCTGTATCTATCTACCTACCTACCTACCTATCTCTATCTATCTACCTACCTACCTACCTATCTCTATCTATCTACCTACCTACCTACCTATCTCTATCTATCTATCTACCTACCTACCTATCTCTATCTATCTATCTACCTACCTACCTATCTCTATCTATCAATCTACCTACCTACCTATCTCTATCTATCTACCTACCTACCTACCTATATCTATCTACCTACCTACCTACCTATCTGTATCTATCAATCTACCTACCTACCTATCTCTATCTATCTATCTACCTACCTACCTATCTGTATCTATAAATCTACCTACCTACCTATCTCTATCTATCTTCCTACCTACCTACCTATCTGTATCTATCAATCTACCTACCTACCTATCTCTATCTATTTACCTACCTACCTACCTATCTCTATCTATCTATCTACCTACCTACCTATCTCTATCTATCAATCTACCTACCTACCTATCTCTATCTATCTATCTATCTACTTACCTACATATCTGTATCTATCAACCTACCTACCTACCTATCTCTATCTATCTATCTACCTACCTACCTATCTGTATCTATCTACCTACCTACCTATCTCTATCTATCTATCTACCTACCTACATATCTGTATCTATATATCTACCTACCTACCTATCTGTATCTATCTATCTACCTACCTACATATCTGTATCTATATATCTACCTACCTACCTATCTCTATCTATCAATCTACCTACCTACCTATCTGTATCTATCTATCTACCTACCCACCTATCTGTATTTATCTATCTACCTACAATCTGTATCTATCTACCTACCTACCTATGTATCTCTATCTATCTACCTACCTACCTATCTCTATCTATCAATCTACCTACCTACCTATCTGTATCTATCTACCTACCTACCTACCTATCTCTATCTATCTACCTACCTACCTACCTATCTCTATCTATCTACCTACCTACCTACCTATCTCTATCTATCTATCTACCTACCTACCTATCTCTATCTATCTATCTACCTACCTACCTATCTCTATATATCAATCTACCTACCTACCTATCTCTATCTATCTACCTACCTACCTACCTATCTCTATCTACCTACCTACCTACCTATCTGTATCTATCAATCTACCTACCTACCTATCTTTATCTATCTATCTACCTACCTACCTATCTGTATCTATAAATCTACCTACCTACCTATCTCTATCTATCTTCCTACCTACCTACCTATCTGTATCTATCAATCTACCTACCTACCTATCTCTATCTATCTATCTACCTACCTACCTACCTATCTCTATCTATCAATCTACCTACCTACCTATTTGTATCTATCTATCTACCTACCTACCTATCTGTATCTATCAATCTACCTACCTATCTCTATCTATCTACCTATATACCTATCTCTATCTATCTACCTACCTACCTACCTATCTCTATCTATCAATGTACCTACCTACCTATCTGTATCTATCTATCTACCTACCCACCTATCTGTATCTATCAATCTACCTACCAACCTATCTCTATCTATCTATCTACCTACCTACATATCTGTATCTATATATCTACCTACCTACCTATCTGTATCTATCTATCTACCTACCTACATATCTGTATCTATATATCTACCTACCTACCTATCTCTATCTATCAATCTACCTACCTACCTATCTGTATCTATCTATCTACCTACCCACCTATCTGTATTTATCTATCTACCTACAATCTGTATCTATCTACCTACCTACCTACGTATCTCTATCTATCTATCTACCTACCTACCTATCTCTATCTATCAATCTACCTACCTACCTATCTGTATCTATCTACCTACCTACCTACCTATCTCTATCTATCTACCTACCTACCTACCTATCTCTATCTATCTACCTACCTACCTACCTATCTCTATCTATCTATCTACCTACCTACCTATCTCTATCTATCTATCTACCTACCTACCTATCTCTATCTATCAATATACCTACCTACCTATCTCTATCTATCTACCTACCTACCTACCTATCTCTATCTATCTACCTACCTACCTACCTACCTATCTGTATCTATCAATCTACCTACCTACATATCTCTATCTATCTATCTACCTACCTACCTATCTGTATATATAAATCTACCTACCTACCTATCTCTATCTATCTTCCTACCTACCTACCTATCTGTATCTATCAATCTACCTACCTACCTATCTCTATCTATCTACCTACCTACCTACCTATCTCTATCTATCAATCTACCTACCTACCTATTTGTATCTATCTATCTACCTACCTACCTATCTGTATCTATCAATCTACCTACCTACCTATCTCTATCTACCTACCTACCTATCTCTATCTATCTACCTACCTACCTACCTATCTCTATCTATCAATCTACCTACCTACCTATCTGTATCTATCTATCTACCTACCTACCTATCTGTATCTATCAATCTACCTACCTACCTATCTCTATCTATCTATCTACCTACCTACCTATCTCTATCTATCTACCTACCTACCTACCTATCTCTATCTATCAATCTACCTACCTACCTATCTCTATCTATCTACCTACCTACCTACCTATCTCTATCTATCTATCTACCTACCTACCTATCTCTATCTATCAATCTACTTACCTACCTATCTCTATCTATCTATCTATCTACTTACCTACATATCTGTATCTATCTACCTACCTACCTACCTATCTCTATCTATCTATCTACCTACCTACCTATCTGTATCTATCTATCTACCTACTTACCTATCTCTATCTATCTATCTACCTACCTACATATCTGTATCTATATATCTACCTACCTACCTACCTATCTGTATCTATCTATCTACCTACCTACATATCTGTATCTATATATCTACCTACCTACCGATCTCTATCTATCAATCTACCTACCTACCTATCTGTATCTATCTATCTACCTACCCACCTATCTGTATTTATCTATCTACCTACAATCTGTATCTATCTACCTACCTACCTACGTATCTCTATCTATCTATCTACCTACCTACCTATCTGTATCTATCAATCTACCTACCTACCTATCTGTATCTATCTATCTACCTACCTACCTATCTCTATCTTTCTATCTATCTACCTACCTACCTATCTCTATCTATCAATCTACCTACCTACCTATCTCTATCTATCAATCTACCTACCTACCTATCTGTATCTATCTACCTACCTACCTACCTATCTCTATCTATCTACCTACCTACCTACCTACCTACCTATCTCTCTCTATCTATCTACCTACCTACCTATCTCTATCTATCTATCTACCTACCTACCTATCTCTATCTATCAATCTACCTACCTACCTATCTCTATCTATCTACCTACCTACCTACCTATCTCTATCTATCTACCTACCTACCTACCTACCTACCTATCTGTATCTATCAATCTACCTACCTACCTATCTCTATCTATCTATCTACCTACCTACCTATCTGTATCTATAAATCTACCTACCTACCTATCTCTATCTATCTACCTACCTACCTACCTATCTGTATCTATCAATCTACCTACCTACCTATCTCTATCTATCTACCTACCTACCTACCTACCTATCTCTATCTATCAATCTACCTACCTACCTATCTGTATCTATCTATCTACCTACCTACCTATCTGTATCTATCAATCTACCTACCTACCTTTCTCTATCTATCAATCTACCTACCTACCTATCTGTATCTATCTATCTACCTACCTACCTATCTCTATCTATCAATCTACCTACCTACCTATCTCTATCTATCAATCTACCTACCTACCTATCTGTATCTATCTACCTACCTACCTACCTATCTGTATCTATCTATCTACCTACCTACCTATCTCTATCTATCAATCTACCTACCTACCTATCTCTATCTATCAATCTACCTACCTACCTATCTGTGTCTATCTATCTACCTACCTACCTCTCTCTATCTATCTATCTATCTACCTACCTACATATCTGTATCTATATATCTACCTACCTACCTATCTGTATCTATCTATCTACCTACCTACATATCTGCATCTATATATCTACCTACCTACCTATCTCTATCTATCAATCTACCTACCTACCTATCTGTATCTATCTACCTACCTACCTATCTCTATCTATCTACCTACCTACCTACCTACCTATCTCTATCTATCTACCTACCTACCTACCTATCTCTATCTACCTACCTACCTACCTACCTATCTCTATCTACCTACCTACCTATCTCTATGTATCTATCTACCTACCTACATATCTGTATCTATCTACCTACCTACCTACCTATCTCTATCTATCTATCTACCTACCTACCTATCTCTATCTATCTACCTACCTACCTACCTATCTCTATCTATCAATCTACCTACCTACCTATCTCTATCTATCTATCTACCTACCTACCTATCTCTATCAGTCTACCTACCTACATATCTGTATCTATCTACCTACCTACCTACCTATCTGTATCTATCTATCTACCTACCTACCTATCTGTATCTATCTATCTACCTACCTACCTCTCTCTATCTATCTATCTATCTACCTACCTACATATCTGTATCTATATATCTACATACCTACCTATCTGTATCTATCTATCTACCTACCTACATATCTGTATCTATATATCTACCTACCTACCTATCTGTATCTATCTATCTACCTACCCACCTATCTGTATTTATCTATCTACCTACAATTGTATCTATCTACCTACCTACCTATGTATCTCTATCTATCTATCTACCTACCTACCTATCTGTATCTATCAATCTACCTACCTACCTATCTGTATCTATCTATCTACCTACCTACCTATCTCTATCTATCTACCTACCTACCTATCTCTATCTATCAATCTACCTACCTACCTATCTCTATCTATCAATCTACCTACCTACCTACCTATCTGTATTTATCTACCTACCTACCTACCTACCTATCTCTATCTATCTACCTACCTACCTACCTATCTCTATTTATATACCTACCTACCTACCTATCTCTATCTATCAATCTACCTACCTTCCTATCTGTATCTATCAATCTACCTACCTACCTATCTCTATCTATCTACCTACATATCTGTATCTATATATCTACCTACCTACCTATCTCTATCTATCTACCTACCTACCTACCTATCTCTATCAATCTACCTACCTACCTATCTCTATCTATCAATCTACCTACCTACCTATCTGTATCTATCTATCTACCTACCTACCTATCTCTATCTATCAATCTACCTACCTTCCTATCTGTATCTACCAATCTACCTACCTACTTATCTCTATCTATCAATCTACCTACCTACCTATCTGTATCTATCAATCTACCTACCTACCTATCTCTATCGATCTATCTACCTACCTACCTATCTGTATCTATCTATCTACCTACCTACCTATCTGTATCTATCAATCTACCTACCTACCTATCTCTATCAATCTACCTACCTACCTATCTCTATCTATCTACCTACCTACCTACCTATCTCTATCTATCAATCTACCTACCTACCTATCTGTATCTATCTACCTACCTACCTACCTATCTGTATCTATCAATCTACCTTCCTACCTATCTCTATCTATCTATCTACCTACCTACCTATCTGTATCTATCAATCTAGCTACCTACCTATCTCTATCTATCTACCTACCTACCTACCTATCTCTATCAATCTACCTACCTACCTATCTCTATCTATCTACCTACCTACCTACCTATCTCTATCTATCAATCTACCTACCTCCCTATCTGTATCTATCTATCTACCTACCTACCTATCTGTATCTATCAATCTACCTACCTACATATCTCTATCTATCTACCTACCTATCTACCTATCTCTATCTATCAATCTACCTACCTACCTACCTATCTCTATCTATCTATTTACCTACCTACATATCTGTATCTATCTACCTACCTACCTACCTATCTGTATCTATCTATCTACCTACCTACCTATCTCTATCTATCTATCTACCTACCTACCTATCTCTATCTATCTATCTACCTACCTACCTATCTTTATCTATCAATCTACATACCTACCTATCTCTATCTATCTATCTACCTACCTACCTATCTCTATCTATCAACCTACCTACCTACCTATCTCTATCTATCAATCTACCTACCTACCTATCTCTATCTATCTACCTACCTACCTACCTACCTATCTCTATCTATCAATCTACCTACCTACCTATCTGTATCTATCTACCTACCTACCTACCTATCTCTATCTATCTACCTACCTACCTACCTATCTCTATCTATCTACCTACCTACCTACCTATCTCTATCTATCTATCTACCTACCTACCTATCTCTATCTATCTATCTACCTACCTACCTATCTCTATCTATCAATCTACCTACCTACCTATCTCTATCTATCTACCTACCTACCTACCTATATCTATCTATCTATCTACCTACCTACCTATCTGTATCTATCTATCTACCTACCTACCTATCTGTATCTATCAATCTACCTACCTACCTATCTCTATCTATCTATCTACCTACCTACCTATCTGTATCTATAAATCTACCTACCTACCTATCTCTATCTATCTTCCTACCTACCTACCTATCTGTATCTATCAATCTACCTACCTACCTATCTCTATCTATTTACCTACCTACCTACCTATCTCTATCTATCTATCTACCTACCTACCTATCTCTATCTATCAATCTACCTACCTACCTATCTCTATCTATCTATCTATCTACTTACCTACATATCTGTATCTATCAACCTACCTACCTACCTATCTCTATCTATCTATCTACCTACCTACCTATCTGTATCTATCTATCTACCTACCTACCTATCTCTATCTATCTATCTACCTACCTACATATCTGTATCTATATATCTACCTACCTACCTATCTGTATCTATCTATCTACCTACCTACATATCTGTATCTATATATCTACCTACCTACCTATCTCTATCTATCAATCTACCTACCTACCTATCTGTATCTATCTATCTACCTACCCACCTATCTGTATTTATCTATCTACCTACAATCTGTATCTATCTACCTACCTACCTATGTATCTCTATCTATCTACCTACCTACCTATCTCTATCTATCAATCTACCTACCTACCTATCTGTATCTATCTACCTACCTACCTACCTATCTCTATCTATCTACCTACCTACCTACCTATCTCTATCTATCTACCTACCTACCTACCTATCTCTATCTATCTATCTACCTACCTACCTATCTCTATCTATCTATCTACCTACCTACCTATCTCTATCTATCAATCTACCTACCTACCTATCTCTATCTATCTACCTACCTACCTACCTATCTCTATCTATCTACCTACCTACCTACCTATCTGTATCTATCAATCTACCTACCTACCTATCTTTATCTATCTATCTATCTACCTACCTACCTATCTGTATCTATAAATCTACCTACCTACCTATCTCTATCTATCTTCCTACCTACCTACCTATCTGTATCTATCAATCTACCTACCTACCTATCTCTATCTATCTATCTACCTACCTACCTACCTATCTCTATCTATCAATCTACCTACCTACCTATTTGTATCTATCTATCTACCTACCTACCTATCTGTATCTATCAATCTACCTACCTATCTCTATCTATCTACCTATATACCTATCTCTATCTATCTACCTACCTACCTACCTATCTCTATCTATCAATGTACCTACCTACCTATCTGTATCTATCTATCTACCTACCCACCTATCTGTATCTATCAATCTACCTACCAACCTATCTCTATCTATCTATCTACCTACCTACATATCTGTATCTATATATCTACCTACCTACCTATCTGTATCTATCTATCTACCTACCTACATATCTGTATCTATATATCTACCTACCTACCTATCTCTATCTATCAATCTACCTACCTACCTATCTGTATCTATCTATCTACCTACCCACCTATCTGTATTTATCTATCTACCTACAATCTGTATCTATCTACCTACCTACCTACGTATCTCTATCTATCTATCTACCTACCTACCTATCTCTATCTATCAATCTACCTACCTACCTATCTGTATCTATCTACCTACCTACCTACCTATCTCTATCTATCTACCTACCTACCTACCTATCTCTATCTATCTACCTACCTACCTACCTATCTCTATCTATCTATCTACCTACCTACCTATCTCTATCTATCTATCTACCTACCTACCTATCTCTATCTATCAATATACCTACCTACCTATCTCTATCTATCTACCTACCTACCTACCTATCTCTATCTATCTACCTACCTACCTACCTATCTGTATCTATCAATCTACCTACCTACATATCTCTATCTATCTATCTACCTACCTACCTATCTGTATATATAAATCTACCTACCTACCTATCTCTATCTATCTTCCTACCTACCTACCTATCTGTATCTATCAATCTACCTACCTACCTATCTCTATCTATCTACCTACCTACCTACCTATCTCTATCTATCAATCTACCTACCTACCTATTTGTATCTATCTATCTACCTACCTACCTATCTGTATCTATCAATCTACCTACCTACCTATCTCTATCTATCTACCTACCTACCTATCTCTATCTATCTACCTACCTACCTACCTATCTCTATCTATCAATCTACCTACCTACCTATCTGTATCTATCTATCTACCTACCTACCTATCTGTATCTATCAATCTACCTACCTACCTATCTCTATCTATCTATCTACCTACCTACCTATCTCTATCTATCTACCTACCTACCTACCTATCTCTATCTATCAATCTACCTACCTACCTATCTCTATCTATCTATCTACCTACATACCTATCTCTATCAATCTACCTACCTACCTATCTCTATCTATCTACCTACCTACCTACCTATCTCTATCTATCTATCTACCTACCTACCTATCTCTATCTATCAATCTACCTACCTACCTATCTCTATCTATCTATCTATCTACTTACCTACATATCTGTATCTATCTACCTACCTACCTACCTATCTCTATCTATCTATCTACCTACCTACCTATCTGTATCTATCTATCTACCTACTTACCTATCTCTATCTATCTATCTACCTACCTACATATCTGTATCTATATATCTACCTACCTACCTACCTATCTGTATCTATCTATCTACCTACCTACATATCTGTATCTATATATCTACCTACCTACCGATCTCTATCTATCAATCTACCTACCTACCTATCTGTATCTATCTATCTACCTACCCACCTATCTGTATTTATCTATCTACCTACAATCTGTATCTATCTACCTACCTACCTACGTATCTCTATCTATCTATCTACCTACCTACCTATCTGTATCTATCAATCTACCTACCTACCTATCTGTATCTATCTATCTACCTACCTACCTATCTCTATCTTTCTATCTATCTACCTACCTACCTATCTCTATCTATCAATCTACCTACCTACCTATCTCTATCTATCAATCTACCTACCTACCTATCTGTATCTATCTATCTACCTACCCACCTATCTGTATTTATCTATCTACCTACAATCTGTATCTATCTACCTACCTACCTACGTATCTCTATCTATCTATCTACCTACCTACCTATCTCTATCTATCAATCTACCTACCTACCTATCTGTATCTATCTACCTACCTACCTACCTATCTCTATCTATCTACCTACCTACCTACCTATCTCTATCTATCTACCTACCTACCTACCTATCTCTATCTATCTATCTACCTACCTACCTATCTCTATCTATCTATCTACCTACCTACCTATCTCTATCTATCAATATACCTACCTACCTATCTCTATCTATCTACCTACCTACCTACCTATCTCTATCTATCTACCTACCTACCTACCTATCTGTATCTATCAATCTACCTACCTACATATCTCTATCTATCTATCTACCTACCTACCTATCTGTATATATAAATCTACCTACCTACCTATCTCTATCTATCTTCCTACCTACCTACCTATCTGTATCTATCAATCTACCTACCTACCTATCTCTATCTATCTACCTACCTACCTACCTATCTCTATCTATCAATCTACCTACCTACCTATTTGTATCTATCTATCTACCTACCTACCTATCTGTATCTATCAATCTACCTACCTACCTATCTCTATCTATCTACCTACCTACCTATCTCTATCTATCTACCTACCTACCTACCTATCTCTATCTATCAATCTACCTACCTACCTATCTGTATCTATCTATCTACCTACCTACCTATCTGTATCTATCAATCTACCTACCTACCTATCTCTATCTATCTATCTACCTACCTACCTATCTCTATCTATCTACCTACCTACCTACCTATCTCTATCTATCAATCTACCTACCTACCTATCTCTATCTATCTATCTACCTACATACCTATCTCTATCAATCTACCTACCTACCTATCTCTATCTATCTACCTACCTACCTACCTATCTCTATCTATCTATCTACCTACCTACCTATCTCTATCTATCAATCTACCTACCTACCTATCTCTATCTATCTATCTATCTACTTACCTACATATCTGTATCTATCTACCTACCTACCTACCTATCTCTATCTATCTATCTACCTACCTACCTATCTGTATCTATCT
Organism: Crotalus helleri; assembly: GCA_024509115.1. NCBI lineage: Eukaryota > Metazoa > Chordata > Lepidosauria > Squamata > Viperidae > Crotalus > Crotalus helleri. Next base: position 116,440 of record JAKSXO010000214.1, read on the forward strand.
ATCTACCTACTTACCTATCTCTATCTATCTATCTACCTACCTACATATCTGTATCTATATATCTACCTACCTACCTACCTATCTGTATCTATCTATCTACCTACCTACATATCTGTATCTATATATCTACCTACCTACCGATCTCTATCTATCAATCTACCTACCTACCTATCTGTATCTATCTATCTACCTACCCACCTATCTGTATTTATCTATCTACCTACAATCTGTATCTATCTACCTACCTACCTACGTATCTCTATCTATCTATCTACCTACCTACCTATCTGTATCTATCAATCTACCTACCTACCTATCTGTATCTATCTATCTACCTACCTACCTATCTCTATCTTTCTATCTATCTACCTACCTACCTATCTCTATCTATCAATCTACCTACCTACCTATCTCTATCTATCAATCTACCTACCTACCTATCTGTATCTATCTACCTACCTACCTACCTATCTCTATCTATCTACCTACCTACCTACCTACCTATCTCTCTCTATCTATCTACCTACCTACCTATCTCTATCTATCTATCTACCTACCTACCTATCTCTATCTATCAATCTACCTACCTACCTATCTCTATCTATCTACCTACCTACCTACCTATCTCTATCTATCTACCTACCTACCTACCTACCTATCTGTATCTATCAATCTACCTACCTACCTATCTCTATCTATCTATCTACCTACCTACCTATCTGTATCTATAAATCTACCTACCTACCTATCTCTATCTATCTACCTACCTACCTACCTATCTGTATCTATCAATCTACCTACCTACCTATCTCTATCTATCTACCTACCTACCTACCTACCTATCTCTATCTATCAATCTACCTACCTACCTATCTGTATCTATCTATCTACCTACCTACCTATCTGTATCTATCAATCTACCTACCTACCTTTCTCTATCTATCAATCTACCTACCTACCTATCTGTATCTATCTATCTACCTACCTACCTATCTCTATCTATCAATCTACCTACCTACCTATCTCTATCTATCAATCTACCTACCTACCTATCTGTATCTATCTACCTACCTACCTACCTATCTGTATCTATCTATCTACCTACCTACCTATCTCTATCTATCAATCTACCTACCTACCTATCTCTATCTATCAATCTACCTACCTACCTATCTGTGTCTATCTATCTACCTACCTACCTCTCTCTATCTATCTATCTATCTACCTACCTACATATCTGTATCTATATATCTACCTACCTACCTATCTGTATCTATCTATCTACCTACCTACATATCTGCATCTATATATCTACCTACCTACCTATCTCTATCTATCAATCTACCTACCTACCTATCTGTATCTATCTACCTACCTACCTATCTCTATCTATCTACCTACCTACCTACCTACCTATCTCTATCTATCTACCTACCTACCTACCTATCTCTACCTACCTACCTACCTACCTATCTCTATCTACCTACCTACCTATCTCTATGTATCTATCTACCTACCTACATATCTGTATCTATCTACCTACCTACCTACCTATCTCTATCTATCTATCTACCTACCTACCTATCTCTATCTATCTACCTACCTACCTACCTATCTCTATCTATCAATCTACCTACCTACCTATCTCTATCTATCTATCTACCTACCTACCTATCTCTATCAGTCTACCTACCTACATATCTGTATCTATCTACCTACCTACCTACCTATCTGTATCTATCTATCTACCTACCTACCTATCTGTATCTATCTATCTACCTACCTACCTCTCTCTATCTATCTATCTATCTACCTACCTACATATCTGTATCTATATATCTACATACCTACCTATCTGTATCTATCTATCTACCTACCTACATATCTGTATCTATATATCTACCTACCTACCTATCTCTATCTATCAATCTACCTACCTACCTATCTGTATCTATCTATCTACCTACCCACCTATCTGTATTTATCTATCTACCTACAATTGTATCTATCTACCTACCTACCTATGTATCTCTATCTATCTATCTACCTACCTACCTATCTGTATCTATCAATCTACCTACCTACCTATCTGTATCTATCTATCTACCTACCTACCTATCTCTATCTATCTACCTACCTACCTATCTCTATCTATCAATCTACCTACCTACCTATCTCTATCTATCAATCTACCTACCTACCTACCTATCTGTATTTATCTACCTACCTACCTACCTATCTCTATCTATCTACCTACCTACCTACCTATCTCTATTTATATACCTACCTACCTACCTATCTCTATCTATCAATCTACCTACCTTCCTATCTGTATCTATCAATCTACCTACCTACCTATCTCTATCTATCTACCTACATATCTGTATCTATATATCTACCTACCTACCTATCTCTATCTATCTACCTACCTACCTACCTATCTCTATCAATCTACCTACCTACCTATCTCTATCTATCAATCTACCTACCTACCTATCTGTATCTATCTATCTACCTACCTACCTATCTCTATCTATCAATCTACCTACCTTCCTATCTGTATCTACCAATCTACCTACCTACTTATCTCTATCTATCAATCTACCTACCTACCTATCTGTATCTATCAATCTACCTACCTACCTATCTCTATCGATCTATCTAGCTACCTACCTATCTGTATCTATCTATCTACCTACCTACCTATCTGTATCTATCAATCTACCTACCTACCTATCTCTATCAATCTACCTACCTACCTATCTCTATCTATCTACCTACCTACCTACCTATCTCTATCTATCAATCTACCTACCTACCTATCTGTATCTATCTACCTACCTACCTACCTATCTGTATCTATCAATCTACCTTCCTACCTATCTCTATCTATCTATCTACCTACCTACCTATCTGTATCTATCAATCTAGCTACCTACCTATCTCTATCTATCTACCTACCTACCTACCTATCTCTATCAATCTACCTACCTACATATCTCTATCTATCTACCTACCTACCTACCTATCTCTATCTATCAATCTACCTACCTACCTACCTATCTCTATCTATCTATTTACCTACCTACATATCTGTATCTATCTACCTACCTACCTACCTATCTGTATCTATCTATCTACCTACCTACCTATCTCTATCTATCTATCTACCTACCTACCTATCTCTATCTATCTATCTACCTACCTACCTATCTTTATCTATCAATCTACATACCTACCTATCTCTATCTATCTATCTACCTACCTACCTATCTCTATCTATCAACCTACCTACCTACCTATCTCTATCTATCAATCTACCTACCTACCTATCTCTATCTATCTACCTACCTACCTACCTACCTATCTCTATCTATCAATCTACCTACCTACCTATATGTATCTATCTATCTACCTACCTACCTATCTGTATCTATCAATCTACCTACCTACCTATCTCTATCTATCTACCTACCTACCTATCTGTATCTATCAATCTACCTACCTACCTATCTCTATCTATCTACCTACCTACCTACATATCTGTATCTATCTACCTACCTACCTACCTATCTGTATCTATCTATCTACCTACCTACATATCTCTATCTATCTATCTACCTACCTACCTATCTCTATCTATCTATCTACCTACCTACCTATCTGTATCTATCAATCTACCTACCTACCTATCTCTATCTATCTATCTACCTACCTACCTATCTCTATCTATCTACCTACCTACCTATCTCTATCTATCAATCTACCTACCTACCTATCTCTATCTATCTATCTACCTACCTACCTATCTCTATCAATCTACCTACCTACCTATCTCTATCTATCTACCTACCTACCTACCTATCTCTATCTATCTATCTACCTACCTACCTATCTCTATCTATCAATCTACCTACCTACCTATCTCTATCTATCTATCTATCTACTTACCTACATATCTGTATCTATCTACCTACCTACCTACCTATCTCTATCTATCTATCTACCTACCTACCTATCTGTATCTGTCTATCTACCTACCTACCTATCTCTATCTATCTATCTACCTACCTACATATCTGTATCTATATATCTACCTACCTACCTACCTATCTGTATCTATCTATCTATCTACCTACCTACATATCTGTATCTATATAGCTACCTACCTACCTATCTCTATCTATCAATCTACCTACCTACCTATCTGTATCTATCTATCTACCTACCCACCTATCTGTATTTATCTATCTACCTACAATCTGTATCTATCTACCTACCTACCTACGTATCTCTATCTATCTATCTACCTACCTACCTATCTATATCTATCAATCTACCTACCTACCTATCTTTATCTATCTATCTACCTACCTACCTATCTCTATCTATCTACCTACCTACCTACCTACCTATCTCTATCTATCAATCTACCTACCTAACTATCTCTATCTATCAATCTACCTACCTACCTATCTGTATCTATCTATCTACCTATCTACCTACCTATCTGTATCTATCTATCTACCTACCTACCTATCTGTATCTATCAATCTACCTACCTACCTATCTCTATCTATCTACCTACCTACCTACCTATCTGTATCTATCAATATACCTACCTACCTATCTCTATCTATCTACCTACCTACCTATCTCTATCTATCTATCTACCTACCTACCTATCTGTATCTATCAATCTACCTACCTACCTATCTCTATCTATCTACCTACCTACCTACCTATCTCTATCTATCTACCTACCTACCTACCTATCTGTATCTATCAATCTACCTACCTACCTATCTCTATCTATCTATCTACCTACCTACCTATCTGTATCTATCAATCTACCTACCTACCTATCTCTATCTATCTACCTACCTACCTACCTATCTGTATCTATCAATCTACCTACCTACCTATCTCTATCTATCTACCTACCTACCTACCTATCTCTATCTATCAATCTACCTACCTATCTATCTGTATCTATCTATCTACCTACCTACCTATCTGTATCTATCAATCTACCTACCTACCTATCTCTATCTATCAACCTACCTACCTATCTGTATCTATCTATCTACCTACCTACCTATCTCTATCTATCAATCTACCTACCTACCTATCTCTATCTATCAATCTACCTACCTACCTATCTGTATCAATCTACCTACCTACCTACCTATCTCTATCTATCTACCTACCTACCTACCTATCTCTATCTATCTACCTACCTACACACCTACCTATCTCTATCTATCTATCTACCTACCTACCTATCTCTATCTATCTATCTACCTACCTACCTATCTCTATCTATCTATCTACCTACCTACATATCTGTATCTATCTACCTACCTACTTACCTATCTCTATCTATCTATCTACCTACCTACCTATCTGTATCTATATATCTACCTACCTACCTATCTCTATCTATCAATCTACCTACCTACCTATCTGTATCTATCTACCTACCTACCTAACTATCTCTATCTATCAATCTACCTACCTACCTATATGTATCTATCTATCTACCTACCTACCTATCTGTATCTATCAATCTACCTACCTACCTATCTCTATCTATCTACCTACCTACCTACCTATCTCTATCTATCAATCTACCTACCTACCTATCTCTATCTATCTATCTACCTACCTACATATCTGTATCTATCTACCTACCTACCTACCTATCTGTATCTATCTATCTATCTACCTACCTACCTATCTCTATCTATCTATCTACCTACCTACCTATCTCTATCTATCTATCTACCTACCTACCTATCTGTATCTATCAATCTACCTACCTACCTATCTCTATCTATCTATCTACCTACCTACCTATCTCTATCTATCTACCTACCTACCTACCTATCTCTATCTATCAATCTACCTACCTACCTATCTCTATCTATCTATCTATCTACCTACCTACCTATCTCTATCAATCTACCTACCTATCTCTATCTATCTACCTACCTACCTACCTATCTCTATCTATCTATCTATCTACCTACCTACCTATCTCTATCTATCAATCTACCTACCTACCTATCTCAATCTATCTATCTATCTACTTACCTACATATCTGTATCTATCTACCTACCTACCTACCTATCTCTATCTATCTATCTACCTACCTACCTATCTGTATCTATCTATCTACCTACCCACCTATCTCTATCTATCTATCTACCTACCTACATATCTGTATCTATATAACTACCTACCTACCTATCTCTATCTATCAATCTACCTACCTACCTATCTGTATCTATCTATCTACCTACCCACCTATCTGTATTTATCTATCTACCTACAATCTCTATCTATCTACCTACCTACCTACGTATCTCTATCTATCTATCTACCTACCTACCTATCTGTATCTATCAATCTACCTACCTACCTATCTGTATCTATCTATCTACCTACCTACCTATCTCTATCTATCTATCTACCTACCTACCTATCTCTATCTATCAATCTACCTACCTACCTATCTCTATCTATCAATCTACCTACCTACCTATCTGTATCTATCTACCTACCTACCTACCTATCTCTATCTATCTACCTACCTACCTACCTATCTCTATCTATCTACCTACCTACCTACCTATCTCTATCTATCTATCTACCTACCTACCTATCTCTATCTATCTATCTACCTACCTACCTATCTCTATCTATCTACCTACCTACCTACCTACCTATCTCTATCTATCTACCTACCTACCTACCTATCTGTATCTATCAATCTACCTACCTACCTATCTCTATCTATCTATCTACCTACCTACCTATCTGTATCTATCAATCTACCTACCTACCTATCTCTATCTATCTACCTACCTACCTATCTGTATCTATCAATCTACCTACCTACCTATCTCTATCTATCTACCTACCTACCTACCTATCTCTATCTATCAATCTACCTACCTACCTATCTGTATCTATCAATCTACCTACCTACCTATCTCTATCTATCAATCTACCTACCTACCTATCTGTATCTATCTATCTACCTACCTACCTATCTCTATCAATCAATCTACCTACCTACCTATCTCTATCTATCAATCTACCTACCTACCTATCTGTATCAATCTACCTACCTACCTATCTCTATCTATCTACCTACCTACCTACCTATCTCTATCTATCTACCTACCTACCTACCTACCTATCTCTATCTATCTATCTACCTACCTACCTATCTCTATCTATCTATCTACCTACCTACCTATCTCTATCTATCTATCTACCTACCTACATATCTGTATCTATCTACCTACCTACTTACCTATCTCTATCTATCTATCTACCTACCTACCTATCTCTATCTATCTACCTACCTACCTACCTATCTCTATCTATCAATCTACCTACCTACCTATCTCTATCTATCTATCTACCTACCTACCTATCTCTATCAATCTACCTACCTACATATCTGTATCTATCTACCTACCTACCTACCTATCTCTATCTATCTACCTACCTACCTATCTCTATCTATCTACCTACCTACCTACCTATCTCTATCTATCTACCTACCTACCTACCTATCTCTATCTATCTACCTACCTACCTACCTATCTCTATCTATCTACCTACCTACCTACCTATCTCTATCTATCTATCTACCTACCTACCTATCTCTATCTATCTATCTACCTACCTACCTATCTCTATCTATCTACCTACCTACCTACCTATCTCTATCTATCTACCTACCTACCTACCTATCTGTATCTATCAATCTACCTACCTACCTATCTCTATCTATCTATCTACCTACCTACCTATCTGTATCTATCAATCTACCTACATACCTATCTCTATCTATCTACCTACCTACCTACCTACCTATCTGTATCTATCAATCTACCTACCTACCTATCTCTATCTATCTACCTACCTACCTACCTATCTCTATCTATCAATCTACCTACCTATCTATCTGTATCTATCTATCTACCTACCTACCTATCTGTATCTATCAATCTACCTACCTACCTATCTCTATCTATCAATCTACCTACCTACCTATCTGTATCTATCTATCTACCTACCTACCTATCTCTATCTATCAATCTACCTACCTACCTATCTCTATCTATCAATCTACCTACCTACCTATCTGTATCAATCTACCTACCTACCTACCTATCTCTATCTATCTACCTACCTACCTACCTATCTCTATCTATCAATCTACCTACCTATCTTTCTGTATCTATCTATCTACCTACCTACCTATCTGTATCTATCAATCTACCTACCTACCTATCTCTATCTATCAATCTACCTACCTACCTATCTGTATCTATCTATCTACCTACCTACCTATCTCTATCTATCAATCTACCTACCTACCTATCTCTATCTATCAATCTACCTACCTACCTATCTGTATCAATCTAACTACCTACCTACCTATCTCTATCTATCTACCTACCTACCTACCTACCTATCTCTATCTATCTACCTACCTACCTACCTACCTACCTATCTCTATCTATCTATCTACCTACCTACCTATCTCTATCTATCTATCTACCTACCTACCTATCTCTATCTATCTATCTACCTACCTACATATCTGTATCTATCTACCTACCTACTTACCTATCTCTATCTATCTACCTACCTACCTATCTCTATCTATCTACCTACCTACCTACATATCTCTATCTATCAATCTACCTACCTACCTATCTCTATCTATCTATCTACCTACCTACCTATCTCTATCAATCTACCTACCTACATATCTGTATCTATCTACCTACCTACCTACCTATCTCTATCTATCTACCTACCTACCTACCTATCTCTATCTATCTACCTACCTACCTACCTATCTCTATCTATCTACCTACCTACCAACCTATCTCTATCTATCTATCTACCTACCTACCTATCTCTATCTATCTATCTACCTACCTACCTATCTCTATCTATCTATCTACCTACCTACCTATCTCTATCTATCTACCTACCTACCTACCTATCTCTATCTATCTACCTACCTACCTACCTATCTGTATCTATCAATCTACCTACCTATCTATCTGTATCTATCTATCTACCTACCTACCTATCTGTATCTATCAATCTACCTACCTACCTATCTCTATCTATCAATCTACCTACCTACCTATCTGTATCTATCTATCTACCTACCTACCTATCTCTATCTATCAATCTACCTACCTACCTATCTCTATCTATCAATCTACCTACCTACCTATCTGTATCAATCTACCTACCTACCTACCTATCTCTATCTATCTACCTACCTACCTACCTATCTCTATCTATCTACCTACCTACCTACCTACCTATCTCTATCTATCTATCTACCTACCTACCTATCTCTATCTATCTATCTACCTACCTCCCTATCTCTATCTATCTATCTACCTACCTACATATCTGTATCTATCTACCTACCTACTTACCTATCTCTATCTATCTATCTACCTACCTACCTATCTCTATCTATCTACCTACCTACCTACCTATCTCTATCTATCAATCTACCTACCTACCTATCTCTATCTATCTATCTACCTACCTACCTATCTCTATCAATCTACCTACCTACATATCTGTATCTATCTACCTACCTACCTACCTATCTCTATCTATCTACCTACCTACCTACCTATCTCTATCTATCTACCTACCTACCTATCTCTATCTATCTACCTACCTACCTACCTATCTCTATCTATCTACCTACCTACCTACCTACCTATATCTATCTATCTACCTACCTACCTACCTATCTCTATCTATCTACCTACCTACCTATCTCTATCTATCTATCTACCTACCTACCTATCTCTATCTATCAATCTACCTACCTACCTATCTCTATCTATCTATCTACCTACCTACATATCTGTATCTATCTATCTACCTACCTACCTATCTGTATCTATCTATCTACCTACCTACCTAACTCTATCTATCTATCTACCTACCTACCTATCTCTATCTATCTATCTACCTACCTACCTATCTGTATCTATCAATCTACCTACCTACCTATCTCTATCTATCTATCTACCTACCTACCTATCTCTATATATCTACCTACCTACCTACCTATCTCTATCTATCAATATACCTATCTACCTATCTCTATCTATCTATCTATCTACCTACCTACCTATCTCTATCAATCTACCTACCTACCTATCTCTATCTATCTACCTACCTACCTACCTATCTCTATCTATCTATCTATCTATCTACCTACCTACCTATCTCTATCTATCAATCTACCTATTTATCTCTATCTATCTATCTATCTATCTACTTACCTACATATCTGTATCTATCTACCTACCTACCTACCTATCTCTATCTATCTATCTACCTACCTACCTATCTGTATCTATCTATCTACCTACCTACCTATCTCTATCTATCTATCTACCTACCTACATATCTGTATCTATATATCTACCTACCTACCTACCTACCTATCTGTATCTATCTATCTACCTACCTACATATCTGTATCTATATATCTACCTACCTACCTATCTCTATCTATCAATCTACCTACCTACCTATCTGTATCTATCTATCTACCTACCCACCTATCTGTATTTATCTATCTACCTACAATCTGTATCTATCTACCTACCTACCTACGTATCTCTATCTATCTATCTACCTACCTACCTATCTGTATCTATCAATCTACCTACCTACCTATCTGTATCTATCTATCTACCTACCTACCTATCTCTATCTATCTATCTACCTACCTACCTATCTCTATCTATCAATCTACCTACCTACCTATCTCTATCTATCAATCTACCTACCTACCCATCTGTATCTATCTACCTACCTACCTACCTATCTCTATCTATCTACCTACCTACCTACCTATCTCTATCTATCTACCTACCTACCTACCTATCTCTATCTATCTATCTACCTACCTACCTATCTCTATCTATCTACCTACCTACCTACCTATCTCTATCTATCTACCTACCTACCTACCTACCTATCTGTATCTATCAATCTACCTACCTACCTATCTCTATCTATCTATCTACCTACCTACCTATCTGTATCTATCAATCTACCTACCTACCTATCTCTATCTATCTACCTACCTACCTACCTATCTGTATCTATCAATCTACCTACCTACCTATCTCTATCTATCTACCTACCTACCTACCTATCTCTATCTATCAATCTACCTACCTACCTATCTGTATCTATCTATCTACCTACCTACCTATCTGTATCTATCAATCTACCTACCTACCTATCTCTATCTATCAATCTACCTACCTACCTATCTCTATCTATCAATCTACCTACCTACCTATCTCTATCTATCAATCTACCTACCTACCTATCTGTATCAATCTACCTACCTACCTACCTATCTCTATCTATCTACCTACCTACCTATCTCTATCTATCTACCTACCTACCTATCTCTATCTATCTACCTACCTACCTACCTACCTATCTCTATCTATCTATCTACCTACCTACCTACCTATCTCTATCTATCTATCTACCTACCTACCTATCTCGATCTATCTATCTACCTACCTACATATCTGTATCTATCTACCTACCTACCTACCTACCTATCTCTATCTATCTATCTACCTACCTACCTATCTCTATCTATCTACCTACCTACCTACCTATCTCTATCTATCAATCTACCTACCTACCTATCTCTATCTATCTATCTACCTACCTACCTATCTCTATCAATCTACCTACCTACATATCTGTATCTATCTACCTACCTACCTACCTATCTCTATCTATCTATCTACCTACCTACCTATCTGTATCTATCTATCTACCTACCTACCTCTCTCTATCTATCTATCTACCTACCTACATATCTGTATCTATATATCTACCTACCTACCTATCTGTATCTATATATCTACCTACCTACATCTCTGTATCTATATATCTACCTACCCACCTATCTGTATTTATCTATCTACCTACAATCTGTATCTGTCTACCTACCTACCTACGTATCTCTATCTATCTATCTACCTACCTACCTATCTGTATCTATCAATCTACCTACCTACCTATCTGTATCTATCTATCTACCTACCTACCTATCTCTATCTATCTACCTACCTACCTATCTCTATCTATCAATCTACCTACCTACCTATCTCTATCTATCTATCTACCTACCTACCTATCTCTATCTATCAATCTACCTACCTACCTATCTCTATCTATCAATCTACCTACCTACCTATCTGTATCTATCTACCTACCTACCTACGTATCTCTATCTATCTACCTACCTACCTACCTATCTCTATCTATCTACCTACCTACCTACCTATCTCTATCTATCTATCTACCTACCTACCTATCTCTATCTATCTATCTACCTACCTACCTATCTCTATCTATCTACCTACCTACCTACCTATCTCTATCTATCTACCTACCTACCTACCTATCTGTATCTATCAATCTACCTACCTACCTATCTCTATCTATCTATCTACCTACCTACCTATCTGTATCTATCAATCTACCTACCTACCTATCTCTATCTATCTACCTACCTACCTACCTATCTGTATCTATCAATCTACCTACCTACCTATCTCTATCTATCTACCTACCTACCTACCTATCTCTATCTATCTACCTACCTACCTACCTATCTCTATCTATCTACCTACCTACCTACCTATCTCTATCTATCTACCTACCTACCTACCTACCTATCTCTATCTATCTATCTACCTATCTACCTACCTATCTCTATCTATCTATCTACCTACCTACCTATCTCTATCTATCTATCTACCTACCTACATATCTGTATCTATCTACCTACCTACCTACCTATCTCTATCTATCTATCTACCTACCTACCTATCTCTATCTATCTACCTACCTACCTACCTATCTGTATCTATCAATCTACCTACCTACCTATCTGTATCAATCTACCTACCTACCTACCTATCTCTATCTATCTACCTACCTACCTACCTATCTCTATCTATCTACCTACCTACCTACCTATCTCTATCTATCTACCTACCTACCTACCTACCTATCTCTATCTATCTATCTACCTATCTACCTACCTACCTCTATCTATCTATCTACCTACCTACATATCTGTATCTATCTACCTACCTACCTACCTATCTCTATCTATCTATCTACCTACCTACCTATCTCTATCTATCTACCTACCTACCTACCTATCTCTATCTATCAATCTACCTACCTACCTATCTCTATCTATCTATCTACCTACCTACCTATCTCTATCAATCTACCTACCTACATATCTGTATCTATCTACCTACCTACCTACCTATCTCTATCTATCTATCTACCTACCTACCTATCTGTATCTATCTATCTACCTACCTACCTCTCTCTATCGATCTATCTACCTACCTACATATCTGTATCTATATATCTACCTACCTACCTATCTGTATCTATATATCTACCTACCTACATCTCTGTATCTATATATCTACCTACCCACCTATCTGTATTTATCTATCTACCTACAATCTGTATCTATCTACCTACCTACCTACGTATCTCTATCTATCTATCTACCTACCTACCTATCTGTATCTATCAATCTACCTACCTACCTATCTGTATCTTTCTATCTACCTACCTACCTATCTCTATGTATCTACCTACCTACCTATCTCTATCTATCAATCTACCTACCTACCTATCTCTATCTATCAATCTACCTACCTACCTATCTGTATCTATCTACCTACCTACCTACCTATCTCTATCTATCTACCTACCTACCTACCTATCTCTATTTATCTACATAGCTACCTACCTATCTCTATCTATCAATCTACCTACCTTCCTATCTGTATCTATCTATCTACCTACCTACCTATCTCTATCTATCTACCTACCTACCTATCTCTATCTATCAATCTACCTACCTACCTATCTCTATCTATCAATCTACCTACCTACCTATCTGTATCTATCTACCTACCTACCTACCTATCTGTATCTATCTATCTACCTACCTACCTATCTGTATCTATCAATCTACCTACCTACCTATCTCTATCAATCTACCTACCTACCTATCTCTATCTATCAATCTACCTACCTACCTATCTGTATCTATCTATCTACCTACCTACGTATCTGTATCTATCAATCTACCTACCTACCTATCTCTATCTATCTACCTACCTACTTACCTATCTCTATCTATCAATCTACCTACCTACCTATCTCTATCTATCTATCTACCTACCTACATATCTGTATCTATCTACCTACCTACCTACCTATCTGTATCTATCTATCTACCTACCTACCTATCTCTATCTATCTATCTATCTATCTACCTACCTATCTCTATCTATCTATCTACCTACCTACCTATCTGTATCTATCAATCTACCTACCTACCTATCTCTATCTATCTACCTACCTACCTACCTATCTCTATCTATCAATCTACCTACCTACCTATCTCTATCTATCTATCTACCTACCTACATATCTGTATCTATCTACCTACCTACCTACCTATCTGTATCTATCTACCTACCTACCTATCTCTATCTATCTATCTACCTACCTACCTATCTCTATCTATCTATCTACCTACCTACCTATCTGTATCTATCAATCTACCTACCTACCTATCTCTATCTATCTATCTACCTACCTACCTATCTCTAACTATCTACATACCTACCTACCTATCTCTATCTATCAATCTACCTACCTACCTATCTCTATCTATCTATCTACCTACCTACCTATCTCTATCAATCTACCTACCTACCTATCTCTATCTATCTACCTACCTATCTACCTATCTCTATCTATCTATCTACCTACCTACCTATCTCTATCTATCAATCTACCTACCTACCTATCTCTATCTATCTATCTATCTACTTACCTACATATCTGTATCTATCTACCTACCTACCTACCTATCTCTATCTATCTATCTACCTACCTACCTATCTGTATCTATCTATCTACCTACCTACCTATCTCTATCTATCTATCTACCTACCTACATATCTGTATCTATATATCTACCTACCTACCTACCTATCTGTATCTATCTACCTACCTACATATCTGTATCTATATATCTAACTACCTACCTATCTCTATCTATCAATCTACCTACCTACCTATCTGTATCTATCTATCTACCTACCCACCTATCTGTATTTATCTATCTACCTACAATCTGTATCTATCTACCTACCTACCTACCTATCTGTATCTATCAATCTACCTACCTACCTACCTATCTGTATCTATCTATCTACCTACCTACCTATCTCTATCTATCTATCTACCTACCTACCTATCTCTATCTATCAATCTACCTACCTACCTATCTCTATCTATCAATCTACCTACCTACCTATCTGTATCTATCTACCTACCTACCTACCTATCTCTATCTATCTACCTACCTACCTACCTATCTCTATCTATCTACCTACCTACCTATCTCTATCTATCTATCTACCTACCTACCTATCTCTATCTATCTATCTACCTACCTACTTATCTCTATCTATCTACCTACCTACCTACCTATCTCTAGCTATCTACCTACCTACCTACCTATCTGTATCTATCAATCTACCTACCTACCTATCTCTATCTCTCTATCTACCTACCTACCTATCTGTATCTATCAATCTACCTACCTACCTATCTCTATCTATCTACCTACCTACCTACCTATCTGTATCTATCAATCTACCTACCTACCTATCTCTATCTATCTACCTACCTACCTACCTATCTCTATCTATCAATCTACCTACCTACCTATCTGTATCTATCTATCTACCTACCTACCTATCTGTATCTATCAATCTACCTACCTACCTATCTCTATCAATCTACCTACCTACCTATCTCTATCTATCTACCTACCTACCTACCTATCTCTATCTATCAATCTACCTACCTACCTATCTGTATCTATCTATCTACCTACCTACCTACCTATCTGTATCTATCTATCTACCTACCTACCTATCTCTATCTATCTATCTATCTATCTACCTACCTATCTCTATCTATCTATCTACCTACCTACCTATCTGTATCTATCAATCTACCTACCTACCTATCTCTATCTATCTACCTACCTACCTACCTATCTCTATCTATCAATCTACCTACCTACCTATCTCTATCTATCTATCTACCTACCTACATATCTGTATCTATCTACCTACCTACCTACCTATCTGTATCTATCTACCTACCTACCTATCTCTATCTATCTATCTACCTACCTACCTATCTCTATCTATCTATCTACCTACCTACCTATCTGTATCTATCAATCTACCTACCTACCTATCTCTATCTATCTATCTACCTACCTACCTATCTCTAACTATCTACATACCTACCTACCTATCTCTATCTATCAATCTACCTACCTACCTATCTCTATCTATCTATCTACCTATCTACCTATCTCTATCAATCTACCTACCTACCTATCTCTATCTATCTACCTACCTATCTACCTATCTCTATCTATCTATCTACCTACCTACCTATCTCTATCTATCAATCTACCTACCTACCTATCTCTAACTATCTATCTATCTACTTACCTACATATCTGTATCTATCTACCTACCTACCTACCTATCTCTATCTATCTATCTACCTACCTACCTATCTGTATCTATCTATCTACCTACCTACCTATCTCTATCTATCTATCTACCTACCTACATATCTGTATCTATATATCTACCTACCTACCTACCTATCTGTATCTATCTACCTACCTACATATCTGTATCTATATATCTAACTACCTACCTATCTCTATCTATCAATCTACCTACCTACCTATCTGTATCTATCTATCTACCTACCCACCTATCTGTATTTATCTATCTACCTACAATCTGTATCTATCTACCTACCTACCTACCTATCTGTATCTATCAATCTACCTACCTACCTACCTATCTGTATCTATCTATCTACCTACCTACCTATCTCTATCTATCTATCTACCTACCTACCTATCTCTATCTATCAATCTACCTACCTACCTATCTCTATCTATCAATCTACCTACCTACCTATCTGTATCTATCTACCTACCTACCTACCTATCTCTATCTATCTACCTACCTACCTACCTATCTCTATCTATCTACCTACCTACCTACCTATCTCTATCTATCTATCTACCTACCTACCTATCTCTATCTATCTATCTACCTACCTACTTATCTCTATCTATCTACCTACCTACCTACCTATCTCTATCTATCTACCTACCTACCTATCTGTATCTATCAATCTACCTACCTACCTATCTCTATCTCTCTATCTACCTACCTACCTATCTGTATCTATCAATCTACCTACCTACCTATCTCTATCTATCTACCTACCTACCTATCTGTATCTATCAATCTACCTACCTACCTATCTCTATCTATCTACCTACCTACCTACCTATCTCTATCTATCAATCTACCTACCTACCTATCTGTATCTATCTATCTACCTACCTACCTATCTGTATCTATCAATCTACCTACCTACCTATCTCTATCAATCTACCTACCTACCTATCTCTATCTATCTACCTACCTACCTACCTATCTCTATCTATCAATCTACCTACCTACCTATCTGTATCTATCTATCTACCTACCTACCTATCTGTATCTATCAATCTACCTACCTACCTATCTCTATCTATCTACCTACCTACCTACCTATCTCTATCTATCAATCTACCTACCTACCTATCTCTATCTATCTATCTACCTACCTACATATCTGTATCTATCTACCTACCTACCTACCTATCTGTATCTATCTATCTACCTACCTACCTATCTCTATCTATCTATCTATCTACCTACCTACCTATCTCTATCTATCTATCTACCTACCTACCTACCTATCTGTATCTATCAATCTACCTACCTACCTATCTCTATCTATCTATCTACCTTCCTACCTATCTCTATCTATCTACCTACCTACCTACCTATCTCTATCTATCAATCTACCTACCTACCTATCTCTATCTATCTATCTACCTACCTACATATCTGTATCTATCTACCTACCTACCTACCTATCTTATCTATCTATCTACCTACCTACCTATCTCTATCTATCTATCTACCTACCTACCTATCTCTATCTATCTATCTACCTACCCACCTATCTGTATTTATCTATCTACCTACAATCTGTATCTATCTACCTACCTACCTACGTATCTCTATCTATCTATCTACCTACCTACCTATCTGTATCTATCTATCTACCTACCTACCTATCTCTATCTATCTATCTACCTACCTACCTATCTCTATCTATCAATGTACCTACCTACCTATCTCTATCTATCAATCTACCTACCTACCTATCTGTATCTATCTACCTACCTACCTACCTATCTCTATCTATCTACCTACCTACCTACCTATCTCTATCTATCTACCTACCTACCTACCTATCTCTATCTATCTATCTACCTACCTACCTATCTCTATCTATCTACCTACCTACCTACCTATCTCTATCTATCTACCTACCTACCTACCTATCTGTATCTATCAATCTACCTACCTACCTATCTGTATCTATCAATCTACCTACCTACCTATCTCTATCTATCTACCTACCTACCTACCTATCTGTATCTATCAATCTACCTACCTACCTATCTCTATCTATCTACCTACTTACCTACCTATCTCTATCTATCAATCTACCTACCTACCTATCTCAATCTATCAATCTACCTACCTACCTATCTGTATCTATCTATCTACCTACCTACCTATCTGTATCTATCAATCTACCTACCTACCTATCTCTATCTATCAATCTACCTACCTACCTATCTGTATCTATCTATCTATCTACCTACCTACCTATCTCTATCTATCAATCTACCTACCTACCTATCTGTATCAATCTACCTACCTACCTACCTATCTCTATCTATCTACCTACCTACCTACCTATCTCTATCTATCTACCTACCTACCTACCTATCTCTATCTATCAATCTACCTACCTACCTATCTCTATCTATCTATCTACCTACCTACATATCTGTATCTATCTACCTACCTACCTACCTATCTGTATCTATCTATCTACCTACCTACCTATCTCTATCTATCTATCTATCTATCTATCTACCTACCTACCTATCTCTATCTATCTATCTACCTACCTACCTATCTGTATCTATCAATCTACCTACCTACCTATCTCTATCCATCTATCTACCTTCCTACCTATCTCTATCTATCTACCTACCTACCTACCTATCTCTATCTATCAATCTACCTACCTACCTATCTCTATCTATCTACCTACCTACCTATCTCTATCTATCAATCTACCTACCTACCTACCTATATGTATCTATCTATCTACCTACCTACCTATCTGTATCTATCATACCTACCTACCTATCTCTATCTATCTACCTACCTACCTACCTATCTCTATCTATCAATCTACCTACCTACCTATCTCTATCTATCTATCTACCTACCTACCTATCTCTATCTATCTATCTACCTACCTACCTATCTCTATCTATCAATCTACCTACCTACCTATCTGTATCTATCTATCTACCTAACTACCTATCTCTATCTATCAATCTACCTACCTACCTATCTGTATCTATCTATCTACCTACCTACCTATCTGTATCTATCAATCTACCTACCGACCTATCTCTATCTATCTACCTACCTACCTATCTCTATCTATCAATCTACCTACCTACCTATCTCTATCTATCTATCTACCTACCTACATATCTGTATCTATCTACCTACCTACCTACCTACCTATCTGTATCTATCTATCTACCTACCTACCTATCTCTATCTATCTATCTACCTACCTACCTATCTCTATCTATCAATCTACCTACCTACCTATCTCTATCTATCTACCTACCTACCTACCTATCTCTATCTATCAATCTACCTACCTACCTATATGTATCTATCTATCTACCTACCTACCTACCTATCTCTTTCTATCTACCTACCTACCTACCTATCTCTATCTATCTACCTACCTACCTATCTCTATCTATCAATC
The DNA here is from genome assembly GCA_024509115.1 of Crotalus helleri. Lineage (NCBI taxonomy): Eukaryota > Metazoa > Chordata > Lepidosauria > Squamata > Viperidae > Crotalus > Crotalus helleri. Next base: position 136,652 of record JAKSXO010000214.1, read on the forward strand.
TACCTACCTACCTATCTCTATCTATCTATCTATCTACTTACCTACATATCTGTATCTATCTACCTACCTACCTACCTATCTCTATCTATCTATCTACCTACCTACCTATCTGTATCTATCTATCTACCTACCTACCTATCTCTATCTATCTATCTACCTACCTACCTATCTCTATCTATCAATCTACCTACCTACCTATCTGTATCTATCTATCTACCTACCCACCTATCTGTATTTATCTATCTACCTACAATCTGTATCTATCTACCTACCTACCTACGTATCTCTATCTATCTATCTACCTACCTACCTATCTGTATCTATCAATCTACCTACCTACCTATCTGTATCTATCTATCTACCTACCTACCTATCTCTATCTATCTATCTACCTACCTACCTATCTCTATCTATCAATCTACCTACCTACCTATCTCTATCTATCTATCTACCTACCTACCTATCTCTATCTATCTATCTACCTACCTACCTATCTCTATCTATCAATCTACCTACCTACCTATCTCTATCTATCAATCTACCTACCTACCTATCTCTATCTATCTACCTACCTACCTACGTATCTCTATCTATCTACCTACCTACCTACCTATCTCTATCTATCTACCTACCTACCTACCTATCTCTATCTATCTATCTACCTACCTACCTATCTCTATCTATCTATCTACCTACCTACCTATCTCTATCTATCTACCTACCTACCTACCTATCTCTATCTATCTACCTACCTACCTACCTATCTGTATCTATCAATCTACCTACCTACCTATCTCTATCTATCTATCTACCTACCTACCTATCTGTATCTATCAATCTACCTACCTACCTATCTCTATCTATCTACCTACCTACCTACCTATCTGTATCTATCAATCTACCTACCTACCTATCTCTATCTATCTACCTACCTACCTACCTATCTCTATCTATCAATCTACCTACCTACCTATCTGTATCTATCTATCTACCTACCTACCTATCTCTATCTATCAATCTACCTACCTACCTATCTCTATCTATCAATCTACCTACCTACCTATCTCTATCTATCAATCTACCTACCTACCTATCTGTATCAATCTACCTACCTACCTACCTATCTCTATCTATCTACCTACCTACCTACCTATCTCTATCTATCTACCTACCTACCTACCTATCTCTATCTATCTACCTACCTACCTACCTACCTATCTCTATCTATCTATCTACCTACCTACCTATCTCTATCTACCTACCTACCTACCTACCTATCTCTATCTATCAATCTACCTACCTACCTATCTCTATCTATCTATCTACCTACCTACCTATCTCTATCAATCTACCTACCTACATATCTGTATCTATCTACCTACATACCTACCTCTCTCTATCTATCTATCTACCTACCTACATATCTGTATCTATATATCTACCTACCTACCTATCTGTATCTATATATCTACCTACCTACATCTCTGTATCTATATATCTACCTACCCACCTATCTGTATTTATCTATCTACCTACAATCTGTATCTATCTACCTACCTACCTACGTATCTCTATCTATCTATCTACCTACCTACCTATCTGTATCTATCAATCTACCTACCTACCTATCTGTATCTATCTATCTACCTACCTACCTATCTCTATCTATCTACCTACCTACCTATCTCTATCTATCAATCTACCTACCTACCTATCTCTATCTATCAATCTACCTACCTACCTATCTGTATCTATCTACCTACCTACCTACCTACCTATCTCTATCTATCTACCTACCTCCCTACCTACCTATCTCTATTTATCTACATAGCTACCTACCTATCTCTATCTATCAATCTACCTACCTTCCTATCTGTATCTATCTATCTACCTACCTACCTATCTCTATCTATCTACCTACCTACCTATCTCTATCTATCAATCTACCTACCTACCTATCTCTATCTATCAATCTACCTACCTACCTATCTGTATCTATCTACCTACCTACCTACCTATCTGTATCTATCTACCTACCTACCTATCTGTATCTATCAATCTACCTACCTACCTATCTCTATCTATCTACCTACCTACCTACCTATCTCTATCTATCAATCTACCTACCTACCTATCTCTATCTATCTATCTACCTACCTACATATCTGTATCTATCTACCTACCTACCTACCTATCTGTATCTATCTATCTACCTTCCTACCTATCTCTATCTATCTATCTATCTATCTACCTACCTATCTCTATCTATCTATCTACCTACCTACCTATCTGTATCTATCAATCTACCTACCTACCTATCTCTATCTATCTATCTACCTTCCTACCTATCTCTATCTATCTACCTACCTACCTACCTATCTCTATCTATCAATCTACCTACCTACCTATCTCTATCTATCTATCTACCTACCTACCTATCTGTATCTATCTACCTACCTACCTACCTATCTGTATCTATCTATCTACCTACCTACCTATCTCTATCTATCTACCTACCTACCTACCTATCTGTATCTATCTACCTACCTACCTACCTATCTCTATCTATCTACCTACCTACCTACCTATCTCTATCTATCTACCTACCTACCTACCTATCTCTATCTATCTATCTACCTACCTACCTATCTCTATCTATCTATCTACCTACCTACCTATCTCTATCTATCTACCTACCTACCTACCTATCTCTATCTATCTACCTACCTACCTACCTATCTGTATCTATCAATCTACCTACCTACCTATCTCTATCTATCTACCTACCTACCTACCTATCTGTATCTATCAATCTACCTACCTACCTATCTCTATCTATCTACCTACTTACCTACCTATCTCTATCTATCAATCTACCTACCTACCTATCTCTATCTATCAATCTACCTACCTACCTATCTGTATCTATCTATCTACCTACCTACCTATCTGTATCTATCAATCTACCTACCTACCTATCTCTATCTATCAATCTACCTACCTACCTATCTGTATCTATCTATCTACCTACCTACCTATCTCTATCTATCAATCTACCTACCTACCTATCTGTATCAATCTACCTACCTACCTACCTATCTCTATCTATCTACCTTCCTACCTACCTATCTCTATCTATCTACCTACCTACCTACCTATCTCTATCTATCAATCTACCTACCTACCTATCTCTATCTATCTATATACCTACCTACATATCTGTATCTATCTACCTACCTACCTACCTATCTGTATCTATCTATCTACCTACCTACCTATCTCTATCTATCTATCTATCTATCTATCTACCTACCTACCTACCTATCTCTATCTATCTATCTACCTACCTACCTATCTGTATCTATCAATCTACCTACCTACCTATCTCTATCCATCTATCTACCTTCCTACCTATCTCTATCTATCTACCTACCTACCTACATATCTCTATCTATCAATCTACCTACCTACCTATCTCTATCTATCTACCTACCTACCTATCTCTATCTATCAATCTACCTACCTACCTACCTATATGTATCTATCTATCTACCTACCTACCTATCTGTATCTATCATACCTACCTACCTATCTCTATCTATCTACCTACCTACCTACCTATCTCTATCTATCAATCTACCTACCTACCTATCTCTATCTATCTATCTACCTACCTACCTATCTCTATCTATCTATCTATCTACCTACCTATCTCTATCTATCAATCTACCTACCTACCTATCTGTATCTATCTATCTACGTAACTACCTATCTCTATCTATCAATCTACCTACCTACCTATCTGTATCTATCTATCTACCTACCTACCTATCTGTATCTATCAATCTACCTACCGACCTATCTCTATCTATCTACCTACCTACCTATCTCTATCTATCAATCTACCTACCTACCTATCTCTATCTATCTATCTACCTACCTACATATCTGTATCTATCTACCTACCTACCTATCTGTATCTATCTATCTACCTACCTACCTATCTCTATCTATCTATCTACCTACCTACCTATCTCTATCTATCAATCTACCTACCTACCTATCTCTATCTATCTACCTACCTACCTACCTATCTCTATCTATCAATCTACCTACCTACCTATATGTATCTATCTATCTACCTACCTACCTATCTCTTTCTATCTACCTACCTACCTACCTATCTCTATCTATCTATCTACCTACCTACCTATCTCTATCTATCAATCTACCTACCTACCTATCTCTATCTATCTATCTATCTACTTACCTACATATCTGTATCTATCTACCTACCTACCTACCTATCTCTATCTATCTATCTACCTACCTACCTATCTGTATCTATCTATCTACCTACCTACCTATCTCTATCTATCTATCTACCTACCTACATATCTGTATCTATATATCTACCTACCTACCTACCTATCTGTATCTATCTATCTACCTACCTACATATCTGTATCTATATATCTACCTACCTACCTATCTCTATCTATCAATCTACCTACCTACCTATCTGTATCTATCTATCTACCTACCCACCTATCTGTATTTATCTATCTACCTACAATCTGTATCTATCTACCTACCTACCTACGTATCTCTATCTATCTATCTACCTACCTACCTATCTGTATCTATCAATCTACCTACCTACCTATCTGTATCTATCTATCTACCTACCTACCTATCTCTATCTATCTATCTACCTACCTACCTATCTCTATCTATCAATCTACCTACCTACCTATCTCTATCTATCAATCTACCTACCTACCTATCTGTATCTATCTACCTACCTACCTACCTATCTCTATCTATCTACCTACCTACCTACCTATCTCTATCTATCTACCTACCTACCTACCTACCTATCTCTATCTATCTATCTACCTACCTACCTATCTCTATCTATCTATCTACCTACCTACCTATCTCTATCTATCTACCTACCTACCTACCTATCTCTATCTATCTACCTACCTACCTACCTATCTGTATCTATCAATCTACCTACCTACCTATCTGTATCTAATATCTATCTATCTCCCTACCTACCTATCTGTATCTATCAATCTACCTACCTACCTATCTCTATCTATCTACCTACCTACCTACATATCTCTATCTATCAATCTACCTACCTACCTATCTCTATCTATCTATCTATCTACCTACCTACATATCTGTATCTATCTACCTACCTACCTACCTATCTGTATCTATCTATCTACCTACCTACCTATCTCTATCTATCTATCTACCTACCTACCTAGTTCTATCTATCTATCTACCTACCTACCTATCTGTATCTATCAATCTACATACCTACCTATCTCTATCTATCTATCTACCTACCTACCTATCTCTATCTATCTACCTACCTACCTACCTATCTCTATCTATCAATCTACCTACCTACCTATCTCTATCTATCTACCTACCTACCTACCTATCTCTATCTATCAATCTACCTACCTACCTATATGTATCTATCTATCTACCTACCTACCTATCTGTATCTATCAATCTACCTACCTACCTATCTCTATCTATCTATCTACCTACCTACCTATCTCTATCTATCTACCTACCTACCTACCTATCTCTATCTATCAATCTACCTACCTACCTATATGTATCTATTTATCTACCTACCTACCTATCTGTATCTATCAATCTACCTACCTACCTATCTCTATCTATCTACCTACCTACCTACCTATCTCTATCTATCAATCTACCTACCTACCTATCTCTATCTATCTATCTACCTACCTACATATCTGTATCTATCTACCTACCTACCTACCTATCTGTATCTATCTATCTACCTACCTACCTATCTCTATCTATCTACCTACCTACCTAATTCTATCTATCTATCTACCTACCTTCCTAATTCTATCTATCTATCTACCTACCTACCTATCTCTATCTATCTACCTACCTACCTACCTATCTCTATCTATCAATCTACCTACCTACCTATCTCTATCTATCTATCTACCTACCTACCTATCTCTATCAATCTACCTACCTACCTATCTCTATCTATCTATCTACCTACCTACCTATCTCTATCTATCTATCTACCTACCTACCTATCTCTATCTATCAATCTACCTACCTACCTATCTGTATCTATCTACCTACCTACCTACCTATCTCTATCAATCTACCTACCTTCCTATCTGTATCTATCTATCTACCTACCTACCTATCTCTATCTATCAATCTACCTACCTACCTATCTGTATCTATCAATCTACCTACCTACCTATCTCTATCTATCTATCTACCTACCTACCTATCTGTATCTATCTATCTACCTACCTACCTATCTGTATCTATCAATCTAGCTACCTACCTATCTCTATCTATCTACCTACCTACCTACCTATCTCTATCAATCTACCTACCTACCTATCTCTATCTATCTACCTACCTACCTACCTATCTCTATCTATCAATCAACCTACCTACCTACCTCTATCTATCTATCTACCTACCTACCTATCTGTATCTATCAATCTACCTACCTACCTATCTCTATCTATCTACCTACCTACCTACATATCTCTATCTATCAATCTACCTACCTACCTATCTCTATCTATCTATCTACCTACCTACATATCTGTATCTATCTACCTACCTACCTACCTATCTGTATCTATCTATCTACCTACCTACCTATCTCTATCTATCTATCTACCTACCTACCTAGTTCTATCTATCTATCTACCTACCTACCTATCTGTATCTATCAATCTACATACCTACCTATCTCTATCTATCTATCTACCTACCTACCTATCTCTATCTATCTACCTACCTACCTACCTATCTCTATCTATCAATCTACCTACCTACCTATCTCTATCTATCTACCTACCTACCTACCTATCTCTATCTATCAATCTACCTACCTACCTATATGTATCTATCTATCTACCTACCTACCTATCTGTATCTATCAATCTACCTACCTACCTATCTCTATCTATCTACCTACCTACCTACCTATCTCTATCTATCAATCTACCTACCTACCTATCTCTATCTATCTATCTACCTACCTACATATCTGTATCTACCTACCTACCTACCTATCTGTATCTATCTATCTACCTACCTACCTATCTCTATCTATCTATCTACCTACCTACCTATCTCTATCTATCTATCTACCTACCTACCTATCTGTATCTATCAATCTACCTACCTACCTATCTCTATCTACCTATCTACCTACCTACCTATCTCTATCTATCTACCTACCTACCTACCTATCTCTATCTATCAATCTACCTACCTACCTATCTCTATCTATCTATCTATCTACTTACCTACATATCTGTATCTATCTACCTACCTACCTACCTATCTCTATCTATCTATCTACCTACCTACCTATCTGTATCTATCTATCTACCTACCTACCTATCTCTATCTATCTATCTACCTACCTACATATCTGTATCTATATATCTACCTACCTACCTACCTATCTGTATCTATCTATCTACCTACCTACATATCTGTATCTATATATCTACCTACCTACCTATCTCTATCTATCAATCTACCTACCTACCTATCTGTATCTATCTATCTACCTACCCACCTATCTGTATTTATCTATCTACCTACAATCTGTATCTATCTACCTACCTACCTACGTATCTCTATCTATCTATCTACCTACCTACCTATCTGTATCTATCAATCTACCTACCTACCTATCAGTATCTATCTATCTACCTACCTACCTATCTCTATCTATCTATCTACCTACCTACCTATCTCTATCTATCAATCTACCTACCTACCTATCTCTATCTATCAATCTACCTACCTACCTATCTGTATCTATCTACCTACCTACCTACCTATCTCTATCTATCTACCTACCTACCTACCTATCTCTATCTATCTATCTACCTACCTACCTATCTCTATCTATCTATCTACCTACCTACCTATCTCTATCTATCTATCTACCTACCTACCTATCTGTATCTATCAATCTACCTACCTACCTAACTCTATCTATCTACCTACCTACCTACCTATCTCTATCTACCTACCTACCTACCTATCTGTATCTATCAATCTACCTACCTACCTATCTCTATCTATCTATCTACCTACCTACCTATCTGTATCTATCAATCTACCTACCTACCTATCTCTATCTATCTACCTACCTACCTACCTATCTGTATCTATCAATCTACCTACCTACCTATCTCTATCTATCTACCTACCTACCTACCTATCTCTATCTATCAATCTACCTACCTACCTATCTGTATCTATCTACCTACCTACCTACCTATCTGTATCTATCAATCTACCTACCTACCTATCTCTATCTATCAATCTACCTACCTACCTATCTGTATCTATCAATCTACCTACCTACCTATCTCTATCTATCAATCTACCTACCTACCTATCTGTATCTATCTACCTACCTACCTACCTATCTCTATCTATCTACCTACCTACCTATCTCTATCTATCTATCTACCTACCTACCTATCTCTATCTATCTATCTACCTACCTACATATCTGTATCTATCTACCTACCTACCTACCTATCTCTATCTATCTACCTACCTACCTATCTCTATCTATCTACCTACCTACCTATCTCTATCTATCAATCTACCTACCTACCTATCTCTATCTATCTATCTACCTACCTACCTATCTCTATCAATCTACCTACCTACATATCTGTATCTACCTACCTACCTACCTACCTGTCTCTATCTATCTATCTACCTACCTCTCTCTATCTATCTATCTATCTACCTACCTACATATCTGTATCTATATATCTACCTACCTACCTATCTGTATCTATATATCTACCTACCTACATATCTGTATCTATATATCTACCTACCTACCTATCTCTATCTATCAATCTACCTACCTACCTATCTGTATCTATCTATCTACCTACCCACCTATCTGTATTTATCTATCTACCTACAATCTGTATCTATCTACCTACCTACCTACGTATCTCTATCTATCTATCTACCTACCTACCTATCTGTATCTATCAATCTACCTACCTACCTATCTGTATCTATCTATCTACCTACCTACCTATCTCTATCTATCTACCTACCTACCTATCTCTATCTATCAATCTACCTACCTACCTATCTCTATCTATCAATCTACCTACCTACCTATCTGTATCTATCTACCTACCTACCTACCTATCTCTATCTATCTACCTACCTACCTACCTACCTATCTCTATTTATCTACGTACCTACCTACCTATCTCTATCTATCAATCTACCTACCTTCCTATCTGTATCTATCAATCTACCTACCTACCTATCTCTATCTATCTACCTACATATCTGTATCTATATATCTACCTACCTACCTATCTCTATCTATCTACCTACCTACCTACCTATCTCTATCAATCTACCTACCTACCTATCTCTATCTATCTATCTACCTACCTACCTATCTCTATCTATCAATCTACCTACCTACCTATCTGTATCTATCAATCTACCTACCTACCTATCTCTATCTATCTACCTACCTACCTATCTCTATCTATCAATCTACCTACCTACCTATCTGTATCTATCTATCTACCTATCTACCTATCTCTATCTATCTATCTACCTACCTACCTATCTCTATCTATCTATCTACCTACCTACCTATCTCTATCTATCAATCTACCTACCTTCCTATCTGTATCTATCAATCTACCTACCTACCTATCTCTATCTATCAATCTACCTACCTACCTATCTGTATCTATCAATCTACCTACCTACCTATCTCTATCTATCTATCTACCTACCTACCTATCTGTATCTATCTATCTACCTACCTACCTATCTGTATCTATCAATCTACCTACCTACCTATCTCTATCAATCTACCTACCTACCTATCTCTATCTATCTATCTACCTACCTACCTATCTCTATCTATCTATCTACCTACCTACCTATCTGTATCTATCAATCTACCTACCTACCTAACTCTATCTATCTACCTACCTACCTACCTATCTCTATCTACCTACCTACCTACCTATCTGTATCTATCAATCTACCTACCTACCTATCTCTATCTATCTATCTACCTACCTACCTATCTGTATCTATCAATCTACCTACCTACCTATCTCTATCTATCTACCTACCTACCTACCTATCTGTATCTATCAATCTACCTACCTACCTAACTCTATCTATCTACCTACCTACCTACCTATCTCTACCTACCTACCTACCTACCTATCTGTATCTATCAATCTACCTACCTACCTATCTCTATCTATCTATCTACCTACCTACCTATCTGTATCTATCAATCTACCTACCTACCTATCTCTATCTATCTACCTACCTACCTACCTATCTGTATCTATCAATCTACCTACCTACCTATCTCTATCTATCTACCTACCTACCTACCTATCTCTATCTATCAATCTACCTACCTACCTATCTGTATCTATCTATCTACCTACCTACCTATCTGTATCTATCAATCTACCTACCTACCTATCTCTATCTATCAATCTACCTACCTACCTATCTGTATCTATCAATCTACCTACCTACCTTTCTCTCTCTATCAATCTACCTACCTACCTATCTCTATCTATCTACCTACCTACCTACCTATCTCTATCTATCTACCTACCTACCTATCTCTATCTATCTATCTACCTACCTACCTATCTCTATCTATCTATCTACCTACCTACATATCTGTATCTATCTACCTACCTACCTACCTATCTCTATCTATCTACCTACCTACCTATCTCTATCTATCTACCTACCTACCTACCTATCTCTATCTATCAATCTACCTACCTACCTATCTCTATCTATCTATCTACCTACCTACCTATCTCTATCAATCTACCTACCTACATATCTGTATCTACCTACCTACCTACCTACCTGTCTCTATCTATCTATCTACCTACCTCTCTCTATCTATCTATCTATCTACCTACCTACATATCTGTATCTATATATCTACCTACCTACCTATCTGTATCTATATATCTACCTACCTACATATCTGTATCTATATATCTACCTACCTACCTATCTCTATCTATCAATCTACCTACCTACCTATCTGTATCTATCTATCTACCTACCCACCTATCTCTATCTATCTACCTACCTACCTATCTCTATCTATCAATCTACCTACCTACCTATCTCTATCTATCAATCTACCTACCTACCTATCTGTATCTATCTACCTACCTACCTACCTACCTATCTCTATCTATCTACCTACCTACCTACCTATCTCTATTTATCTACGTGCCTACCTACCTATCTCTATCTATCAATCTACCTACCTTCCTATCTGTATCTATCAATCTACCTACCTACCTATCTCTATCTATCTACCTACATATCTGTATCTATATATCTACCTACCTACCTATCTCTATCTATCTACCTACCTACCTACCTATCTCTATCAATCTACCTACCTATCTCTATCTATCTATCTACCTACCTACCTATCTCTATCTATCAATCTACCTACCTACCTATCTGTATCTATCAATCTACCTACCTACCTATCTCTATCTATCTACCTACCTACCTATCTCTATCTATCAATCTACCTACCTACCTATCTGTATCTATCTGTCTACCTATCTACCTATCTCTATCTATCTATCTACCTACCTACCTATCTCTATCTATCTATCTACCTACCTACCTATCTCTATCTATCAATCTACCTACCTTCCTAACTCTATCTATCAATCTACCTACCTACCTATCTCTATCTATCAATCTACCTACCTACCTATCTGTATCTATCAATCTACCTACCTACCTATCTCTATCTATCTATCTACCTACCTACCTATCTGTATCTATCTATCTACCTACCTACCTATCTGTATCTATCAATCTACCTACCTACCTATCTCTATCAATCTACCTACCTACATATCTGTATCTACCTACCTACCTACCTACCTGTCTCTATCTATCTATCTACCTACCTCTCTCTATCTATCTATCTATCTACCTACCTACATATCTGTATCTATATATCTACCTACCTACCTATCTGTATCTATATATCTACCTACCTACATATCTGTATCTATATATCTACCTACCTACCTATCTCTATCTATCAATCTACCTACCTACCTATCTGTATCTATCTATCTACCTACCCACCTGTCTGCATTTATCTATCTACCTACAATCTGTATCTATCTACCTACCTACCTACGTATCTCTATCTATCTATCTACCTACCTACCTATCTGTATCTATCAATCTACCTACCTACCTATCTGTATCTATCTATCTACCTACCTACCTATCTCTATCTATCTACCTACCTACCTATCTCTATCTATCAATCTACCTACCTACCTATCTCTATCTATCAATCTACCTACCTACCTATCTGTATCTATCTACCTACCTACCTACCTATCTCTATCTATCTACCTACCTACCTACCTATCTCTATTTATCTACGTACCTACCTACCTATCTCTATCTATCAATCTACCTACCTACCTATCTGTATCTATCTATCTACCTACCTACCTATCTCTATCTATCTATCTACCTACCTACCTAGTTCTATCTATCTATCTACCTACCTACCTATCTGTATCTATCAATCTACATACCTACCTATCTCTATCTATCTATCTACCTACCTACCTATCTCTATCTATCTACCTACCTACCTACCTATCTCTATCTATCAATCTACCTACCTACCTATCTCTATCTATCTACCTACCTACCTACCTATCTCTATCTATCAATCTACCTACCTACCTATATGTATCTATCTATCTACCTACCTACCTATCTGTATCTATCAATCTACCTACCTACCTATCTCTATCTATCTACCTACCTACCTACCTATCTCTATCTATCAATCTACCTACCTACCTATCTCTATCTATCTATCTACCTACCTACATATCTGTATCTACCTACCTACCTACCTATCTGTATCTATCTATCTACCTACCTACCTATCTCTATCTATCTATCTACCTACCTACCTATCTCTATCTATCTATCTACCTACCTACCTATCTGTATCTATCAATCTACCTACCTACCTATCTCTATCTACCTATCTACCTACCTACCTATCTCTATCTATCTACCTACCTACCTACCTATCTCTATCTATCAATCTACCTACCTACCTATCTCTATCTATCTATCTATCTACTTACCTACATATCTGTATCTATCTACCTACCTACCTACCTATCTCTATCTATCTATCTACCTACCTACCTATCTGTATCTATCTATCTACCTACCTACCTATCTCTATCTATCTATCTACCTACCTACATATCTGTATCTATATATCTACCTACCTACCTATCTCTATCTATCAATCTACCTACCTACCTATCTCTATCTATCTATCTACCTACCTACATATCTGTATCTATCAATCTACCTACCTACCTATCTGTATCTATCTATCTACCTACCCACCTATCTGTATTTATCTATCTACCTACAATCTGTATCTATCTACCTACCTACCTACGTATCTCTATCTATCTATCTACCTACCTACCTATCTGTATCTATCAATCTACCTACCTACCTATCAGTATCTATCTATCTACCTACCTACCTATCTCTATCTATCTATCTACCTACCTACCTATCTCTATCTATCAATCTACCTACCTACCTATCTCTATCTATCAATCTACCTACCTACCTATCTGTATCTATCTACCTACCTACCTACCTATCTCTATCTATCTACCTACCTACCTACCTATCTCTATCTATCTATCTACCTACCTACCTATCTCTATCTATCTATCTACCTACCTACCTATCTCTATCTATCTATCTACCTACCTACCTATCTGTATGTATCAATCTACCTACCTACCTAACTCTATCTATCTACCTACCTACCTACCTATCTCTATCTACCTACCTACCTACCTATCTGTATCTATCAATCTACCTACCTACCTATCTCTATCTATCTATCTACCTACCTACCTATCTGTATCTATCAATCTACCTACCTACCTATCTCTATCTATCTACCTACCTACCTACCTATCTGTATCTATCAATCTACCTACCTACCTATCTCTATCTATCTACCTACCTACCTACCTATCTCTATCTATCAATCTACCTACCTACCTATCTGTATCTATCTATCTACCTACCTACCTATCTGTATCTATCAATCTACCTACCTACCTATCTCTATCTATCAATCTACCTACCTACCTATCTGTATCTATCAATCTACCTACCTACCTATCTCTATCTATCAATCTACCTACCTACCTATCTGTATCTATCTACCTACCTACCTACCTATCTCTATCTATCTACCTACCTACCTATCTCTATCTATCTATCTACCTACCTACCTATCTCTATCTATCTATCTACCTACCTACATATCTGTATCTATCTACCTACCTACCTACCTATCTCTATCTATCTACCTACCTACCTATCTCTATCTATCTACCTACCTACCTATCTCTATCTATCAATCTACCTACCTACCTATCTCTATCTATCTATCTACCTACCTACCTATCTCTATCAATCTACCTACCTACATATCTGTATCTACCTACCTACCTACCTGTCTCTATCTATCTATCTACCTACCTCTCTCTATCTATCTATCTATCTATCTATCTATCTACCTACCTACATATCTGTATCTATATATCTACCTACCTACCTATCTGTATCTATATATCTACCTACCTACATATCTGTATCTATATATCTACCTACCTACCTATCTCTATCTATCAATCTACCTACCTACCTATCTGTATCTATCTATCTACCTACCCACCTATCTGTATTTATCTATCTACCTACAATCTGTATCTATCTACCTACCTACCTACGTATCTCTATCTATCTATCTACCTACCTA
This sequence comes from Crotalus helleri, assembly GCA_024509115.1. Classification (NCBI taxonomy): domain Eukaryota; kingdom Metazoa; phylum Chordata; class Lepidosauria; order Squamata; family Viperidae; genus Crotalus; species Crotalus helleri. The sequence continues at coordinate 151,662 of JAKSXO010000214.1, forward strand.
CCTATCTGTATCTATCAATCTACCTACCTACCTATCTGTATCTATCTATCTACCTACCTACCTATCTCTATCTATCTACCTACCTACCTATCTCTATCTATCAATCTACCTACCTACCTATCTCTATCTATCAATCTACCTACCTACCTATCTGTATCTATCTACCTACCTACCTACCTATCTCTATCTATCTACCTACCTACCTACCTACCTATCTCTATTTATCTACGTACCTACCTACCTATCTCTATCTATCAATCTACCTACCTTCCTATCTGTATCTATCAATCTACCTACCTACCTATCTCTATCTATCTACCTACATATCTGTATCTATATATCTACCTACCTACCTATCTCTATCTATCTACCTACCTACCTACCTATCTCTATCAATCTACCTACCTACCTATCTCTATCTATCTATCTACCTACCTACCTATCTCTATCTATCAATCTACCTACCTACCTATCTGTATCTATCAATCTACCTACCTACCTATCTCTATCTATCTACCTACCTACCTATCTCTATCTATCAATCTACCTACCTACCTATCTGTATCTATCTATCTACCTATCTACCTATCTCTATCTATCTATCTACCTACCTACCTATCTCTATCTATCTATCTACCTACCTACCTATCTCTATCTATCAATCTACCTACCTTCCTATCTGTATCTATCAATCTACCTACCTACCTATCTCTATCTATCAATCTACCTACCTACCTATCTGTATCTATCAATCTACCTACCTACCTATCTCTATCTATCTATCTACCTACCTACCTATCTGTATCTATCTATCTACCTACCTACCTATCTGTATCTATCAATCTACCTACCTACCTATCTCTATCAATCTACCTACCTACCTATCTCTATCTATCTATCTACCTACCTACCTATCTCTATCTATCTATCTACCTACCTACCTATCTGTATCTATCAATCTACCTACCTACCTAATTCTATCTATCTACCTACCTACCTACCTATCTCTATCTACCTACCTACCTACCTATCTGTATCTATCAATCTACCTACCTACCTATCTCTATCTATCTATCTATCTACCTACCTACCTATCTGTATCTATCAATCTACCTACCTACCTATCTCTATCTATCTACCTACCTACCTACCTATCTGTATCTATCAATCTACCTACCTACCTAACTCTATCTATCTACCTACCTACCTACCTATCTCTATCTACCTACCTACCTACCTATCTGTATCTATCAATCTACCTACCTACCTATCTCTATCTATCTATCTACCTACCTACCTATCTGTATCTATCAATCTACCTACCTACCTATCTCTATCTATCTACCTACCTACCTACCTATCTGTATCTATCAATCTACCTACCTACCTATCTCTATCTATCTACCTACCTACCTACCTATCTCTATCTATCAATCTACCTACCTACCTATCTGTATCTATCTATCTACCTACCTACCTATCTGTATCTATCAATCTACCTACCTACCTATCTCTATCTATCAATCTACCTACCTACCTATCTGTATCTATCAATCTACCTACCTACCTTTCTCTATCTATCAATCTACCTACCTACCTATCTCTATCTATCTACCTACCTACCTACCTATCTCTATCTATCTACCTACCTACCTATCTCTATCTATCTATCTACCTACCTACCTATCTCTATCTATCTATCTACCTACCTACATATCTGTATCTATCTACCTACCTACCTACCTATCTCTATCTATCTACCTACCTACCTATCTCTATCTATCTACCTACCTACCTACCTATCTCTATCTATCAATCTACCTACCTACCTATCTCTATCTATCTATCTACCTACCTACCTATCTCTATCAATCTACCTACCTACATATCTGTATCTACCTACCTACCTACATACCTGTCTCTATCTATCTATCTACCTACCTCTCTCTATCTATCTATCTATCTACCTACCTACATATCTGTATCTATATATCTACCTACCTACCTATCTGTATCTATATATCTACCTACCTACATATCTGTATCTATATATCTACCTACCTACCTATCTCTATCTATCAATCTACCTACCTACCTATCTGTATCTATCTATCTACCTACCCACCTATCTCTATCTATCTACCTACCTACCTATCTCTATCTATCAATCTACCTACCTACCTATCTCTATCTATCAATCTACCTACCTACCTATCTGTATCTATCTACCTACCTACCTACCTACCTACCTATCTCTATCTATCTACCTACCTACCTACCTATCTCTATTTATCTACGTACCTACCTACCTATCTCTATCTATCAATCTACCTACCTTCCTATCTGTATCTATCAATCTACCTACCTACCTATCTCTATCTATCTACCTACATATCTGTATCTATATATCTACCTACCTACCTATCTCTATCTATCTACCTACCTACCTACCTATCTCTATCAATCTACCTACCTATCTCTATCTATCTATCTACCTACCTACCTATCTCTATCTATCAATCTACCTACCTACCTATCTGTATCTATCAATCTACCTACCTACCTATCTCTATCTATCTACCTACCTACCTATCTCTATCTATCAATCTACCTACCTACCTATCTGTATCTATCTATCTACCTATCTACCTATCTCTATCTATCTATCTACCTACCTACCTATCTCTATCTATCTATCTACCTACCTACCTATCTCTATCTATCAATCTACCTACCTTCCTAACTCTATCTATCAATCTACCTACCTACCTATCTCTATCTATCAATCTACCTACCTACCTATCTGTATCTATCAATCTACCTACCTACCTATCTCTATCTATCTATCTACCTACCTACCTATCTGTATCTATCTATCTACCTACCTACCTATCTGTATCTATCAATCTACCTACCTACCTATCTCTATCAATCTACCTACCTACATATCTGTATCTACCTACCTACCTACCTACCTGTCTCTATCTATCTATCTACCTACCTCTCTCTATCTATCTATCTATCTACCTACCTACATATCTGTATCTATATATCTACCTACCTACCTATCTGTATCTATATATCTACCTACCTACATATCTGTATCTATATATCTACCTACCTACCTATCTCTATCTATCAATCTACCTACCTACCTATCTGTATCTATCTATCTACCTACCCACCTGTCTGTATTTATCTATCTACCTACAATCTGTATCTATCTACCTACCTACCTACGTATCTCTATCTATCTATCTACCTACCTACCTATCTGTATCTATCAATCTACCTACCTACCTATCTGTATCTATCTATCTACCTACCTACCTATCTCTATCTATCTACCTACCTACCTATCTCTATCTATCAATCTACCTACCTACCTATCTCTATCTATCAATCTACCTACCTACCTATCTGTATCTATCTACCTACCTACCTACCTATCTCTATCTATCTACCTACCTACCTACCTATCTCTATTTATCTACGTACCTACCTACCTATCTCTATCTATCAATCTACCTACCTTCCTATCTGTATCTATCAATCTACCTACCTACCTATCTCTATCTATCTACCTACATATCTGTGTCTATATATCTACCTACCTACCTATCTCTATCTATCTACCTACCTACCTACCTATCTCTATCAATCTACCTACCTACCTATCTCTATCTATCTATCTACCTACCTACCTATCTCTATCTATCAATCTACCTACCTACCTATCTGTATCTATCAATCTACCTACCTACCTATCTCTATCTATCTACCTACCTACCTATCTCTATCTATCAATCTACCTACCTACCTATCTGTATCTATCTATCTACCTATCTACCTATCTCTATCTATCTATCTACCTACCTACCTATCTCTATCTATCTATCTACCTACCTACCTATCTCTATCTATCAATCTACCTACCTTCCTATCTGTATCTATCAATCTACCTACCTACCTATCTCTATCTATCAATCTACCTACCTACCTATCTGTATCTATCAATCTACCTACCTACCTATCTCTATCTATCTATCTACCTACCTACCTATCTGTATCTATCTATCTACCTACCTACCTATCTGTATCTATCAATCTACCTACCTACCTATCTCTATCAATCTACCTACCTACCTATCTCTATCTATCTATCTACCTACCTACCTATCTCTATCTATCTACCTACCTACCTACCTATCTCTATCTATCAATCTACCTACCTACCTATCTCTATCTATCTATCTACCTACCTACCTATCTCTATCAATCTACCTACCTACCTATCTCTATCTATCTACCTACCTACCTACCTATCTCTATCTATCTACCTACCTACCTACCTATCTCTATCTATCTATCTACCTACCTACCTATCTCTATCTATCAATCTACCTACCTACCTATCTCTATCTATCTATCTATCTACTTACCTACATATCTGTATCTATCTACCTACCTACCTACCTATCTCTATCTATCTACCTACCTACCTACCTATCTGTATCTATCTATCTACCTACCTACCTATCTCTATCTATCTATCTACCTACCTACATATCTGTATCTATATATCTACCTACCTACCTACCTATCTGTATCTATCTACCTACCTACATATATGTATCTATATATCTACCTACCTACCTATCTCTATCTATCAATCTACCTACCTACCTATCTGTATCTATCTATCTACCTACCCACCTATCTGTATTTATCTATCTACCTACAATCTGTATCTATCTACCTACCTACCTACATATCTCTATCTATCTATCTACCTACCTACCTATCTGTATCTATCAATCTACCTACCTACCTATCTGTATCTATCTATCTACCTACCTACCTATCTCTATCTATCTATCTACCTACCTACCTATCTCTATCTATCAATCTACCTACCTACCTATCTCTATCTATCAATCTACCTACCTACCTATCTGTATCTATCTACCTACCTACCTACCTATCTCTATCTATCTACCTACCTACCTACCTATCTCTATCTATCTACCTACCTACCTACCTATCTCTATCTATCTATCTACCTACCTACCTATCTCTATCTATCTATCTACCTACCTACCTATCTCTATCTATCTACCTACCTACCTACCTATCTCTATCTATCTACCTACCTACCTACCTATCTGTATCTATCAATCTACCTACCTACCTATCTCTATCTATCTATCTATCTACCTACCTACCTATCTGTATCTATCAATCTAACTACCTACCTATCTCTATCTATCTACCTACCTACCTACCTATCTGTATCTATCAATCTACCTACCTACCTATCTCTATCTATCTACCTACCTACCTACCTATCTCTATCTATCAATCTACCTACCTACCTATCTGTATCTATCTATCTACCTACCTACCTATCTGTATCTATCAATCTACCTACCTACCTATCTCTATCTATCAATCTACCTACCTACCTATCTGTATCTATCTATCTACCTACCTACCTATCTCTATCTATCAATCTACCTACCTACCTATCTCTATCTATCAATCTACCTACCTACCTATCTGTATCAATCTACCTACCTACCTACCTATCTCTATCTATCTACCTACCTACCTACCTATCTCTATCTATCAATCTACCTACCTACCTATCTCTATCTATCTATCTACCTACATATCTGTATCTATCTACCTACCTACCTACCTATCTGTATCTATCTACCTACCTACCTACCTACCTATCTCTATCTATCTATCTATCTACCTACCTACCTATCTCTATCTATCTATCTACCTACCTACCTATCTGTATCTATCAATCTACCTACCTACCTATCTCTATCTATCTATCTACCTTCCTACCTATCTCTATCTATCTACCTACCTACCTACCTATCTCTATCTATCAATCTACCTACCTACCTATCTCTATCTATCTACCTACCTACCTATCTCTATCTATCAATCTAACTACATACCTACCTATATGTATCTATCTATCTACCTACCTACCTATCTGTATCTATCAATCTACCTACCTACCTATCTCTATCTATCTACCTACCTACCTACCTATCTCTATCTATCAATCTACCTACCTACCTATCTCTATCTATCTATCTACCTACCTACCTATCTCTATCTATCTATCTACCTACCTACCTATCTCTATCTATCAATCTACCTACCTACCTATCTGTATCTATCTATCTACCTACCTATCTCTATCTATCAATCTACCTACCTACCTATCTGTATCTATCTACCTACCTACCTATCTGTATCTATCAATCTACCTACCGACCTATCTCTATCTATCTACCTACCTACCTACCTATCTCTATCTATCAATCTACCTACCTACCTATCTCTATCTATCTATCTACCTACCTACATATCTGTATCTATCTACCTACCTACCTACCTACCTATCTGTATCTATCTATCTACCTACCTACCTATCTCTATCTATCTATCTACCTACCTACCTATCTCTATCTATCAATCTACCTACCTACCTATCTCTATCTATCTACCTACCTACCTACCTATCTCTATCTATCAATCTACCTACCTACCTATCTCTATCTATCAATCAACCTACCTACCTATCTCTATCTATCTACCTACCTACCTACCTACCTATCTCTATCTATCAATCTACCTACCTACCTATATGTATCTATCTATCTACCTACCTACCTATCTGTATCTATCAATCTACCTACCTACCTATCTCTATCTATCTACCTACCTACCTACCTATCTCTATCTATCTATCTACCAACCTACCTATCTCTATCTATCTATCTACCTACCTACCTATCTGTATCTATCAATCTACCTACCTACCTATCTCTATCTATCTACCTACCTACCTATCTCTATCTATCTACCTACCTACCTACCTATCTCTATCTATCAATCTACCTACCTACCTATCTCTATCTACCTACCTACCTACCTACCTATCTCTATCTATCAATCTACCTACCTACCTATATGTATCTATCTATCTACCTACCTACCTATCTGTATCTATCAATCTACCTACCTACCTATCTCTATCTATCTACCTACCTACCTACCTATCTCTATCTATCAATCTACCTACCTACCTATCTCTATCTATCTATATACCTACCTACATATCTGTATCTATCTACCTACCTACCTACCTATATGTATCTATTTATCTACCTACCTACCTATCTGTATCTATCAATCTACCTACCTACCTATCTCTATCTATCTACCTACCTACCTATCTCTATCTATCAATCTACCTACCTACCTATCTCTATCTATCTATCTACCTACCTACATATCTGTATCTATCTACCTACCTACCTACCTACCTACCTATCTGTATCTATCTATCTACCTACCTACATATCTCTATCTATCTATCTATCTACCTACCTACCTATCTCTATCTATCTATCTACCTACCTACCTATCTGTATCTATCAATCTACCTACCTACCTAATTCTATCTATCTATCTACCTACCTACCTATCTCTATCTATCTACCTACCTACCTACCTATCTCTATCTATCAATCTACCTACCTACCTATCTCTATCTATCTATCTACCTACCTACCTATCTCTATCAATCTACCTACCTACCTATCTCTATCTATCTATCTACCTACCTACCTATCTCTATCTATCTATCTACCTACCTACCTATCTCTATCTATCAATCTACCTACCTACCTATCTGTATCTATCTATCTACCTACCTACCTATCTCTATCAATCTACCTACCTTCCTATCTGTATCTATCAATCTACCTACCTACCTATCTCTATCTATCAATCTACCTACCTACCTATCTGTATCTATCAATCTACCTACCTACCTATCTCTATCTATCTATCTACCTACCTACCTATCTGTATCTATCTATCTACCTACCTACCTATCTGTATCTATCAATCTAGCTACCTACCTATCTCTATCTATCTACCTACCTACCTACCTATCTCTATCAATCTACCTACCTACCTATCTCTATCTATCTACCTACCTACCTACCTATATCTATCTATCAATCTACCTACCTACCTATCTCTATCTATCTATCTACCTACCTACCTATCTGTATCTATCAATCTACCTACCTACCTATCTCTATCTACCTACCTACCTACATATCTCTATCTATCAATCTACCTACCTACCTATCTCTATCTATCTATCTATCTACCTACATACATATCTGTATCTATCTACCTACCTACCTACCTACCTACCTATCTGTATCTATCTATCTACCTACCTACCTATCTCTATCTATCTATCTACCTACCTACCTAGTTCTATCTATCTATCTACCTACCTATCTGTATCTATCAATCTACCTACCTACCTATCTCTATCTATCTATCTACCTACCTACCTATCTCTATCTATCTACCTACCTACCTACCTATCTCTATCTATCAATCTACCTACCTACCTATCTCTATCTATCTACCTACCTACCTACCTATCTCTATCTATCAATCTACCTACCTACCTATATGTATCTATCTATCTACCTACCTACCTATCTGTATCTATCAATCTACCTACCTACCTATCTCTATCTATCTATCTACCTACCTACCTATCTCTATCTATCTATCTACCTACCTACCTATCTCTATCTATCTATCTACCTACCTATCTATCTCTATCTATCAATCTACCTACCTACCTATCTCTATCTATCTACCTACCTACCTACCTATCTCTATCTATCAATCTACCTACCTACCTATATGTATCTATTTATCTACCTACCTACCTATCTGTATCTATCAATCTACCTACCTACCTATCTCTATCTATCTACCTACCTACCTACTTATCTCTATCTATCAATCTACCTACCTACATATCTCTATCTATCTATCTACCTACCTACATATCTGTATCTATCTACCTACCTACCTACCTTATTCTATCTATCTATCTACCTACCTACCTATCTCTATCTATCTACCTACCTACCTACCTATCTCTATCTATCAATCTACCTACCTACCTATCACTATCTATCTATCTACCTACCTACCTATCTCTATCAATCTACCTACCTATCTCTATCTATCTATCTATCTACCTACCTATCTCTATCTATCAATCTACCTACCTACCTATCTGTATCTATCTATCTACCTACCTACCTATCTCTATCAATCTACCTACCTACCTATCTCTATCTATCAATCTACCTACCTACCTATCTGTATCTATCAATCTACCTACCTACCTATCTCTATCTATCTATCTACCTACCTACCTATCTGTATCTATCTATCTACCTACCTACCTATCTGTATCTATCAATCTAGCTACCTACCTATCTCTATCTATCTACCTACCTACCTACCTATCTCTATCAATCTACCTACCTACCTATCTCTATCTATCTACTACCTACCTACCTATCTCTATCTATCAATCTACCTACCTACCTATCTCTATCTATCTAATCTACCTACCTACCTATCTGTATCTATCAATCTACCTCCTACCTATCTGTATCTATCTACCTACCTTCCTACATATCTCTATCTATCATCTACCTACCTACCTATCTCTATATATCTATCTACCTACGCTACAGTATCTGTATCTATCTACCTACCTACCTACCTATCTGTATCTATCTATCTACCTACCTACCTATCTCTATCTATCTATCTACCTGACCTACCTAGTTCTATCTATCTATCTACGCTACCTACCTAATCTGTATCTAACAATCTACATACCTACCTATCTCTATCTATCTATCTACCTACCTACCTATCTCTATCTATCTACCTACCTACCTACCTATCTCTATCTATCAATCTACCTACCTACCTATCTCTATCTATCTACTACCTACCTACCTACCTCTATCTATCAATCTACCTACCTACCTATATGTATCTATCTATCTAGCCTACCTACCTATCTGTAATCTATCAATCTACCTACCTACCTATCTCTATCTATCTACCTACCTACCTACCTATCTCTATCTATCTACCTACCTACCTATCTCTATCTATCAATCTACCTACCTACCTATCTCCTATCTATCTATCTACTTACCTACATATCTGTATCTATCTACCTACCTACCTACCTATCTCTATCGTATCTATCTACCTACCTACCTATCTGTATCTATCTATCTACCTACCTACATATCTCTATCTATCAATCTACCTACCTACCTATCTCTATATATCTATCTACCTACCTACATATCTGTATCTATCTACCTACCTACCTACCTATCTGTATCTATCTATCTACCTACCTACCTATCTCTATCTATCTATCTACCTACCTACCTAGTTCTATCTATCTATCTACCTACCTACCTATCTGTATCTATCAATCTACATACCTACCTATCTCGTATCTATCTATCTACCTACCTACCTATCTCTATCTATCTACCTACCTACCTACCTATCTCTATCTATCAATCTACCTACCTACCTATCTCTATCTATCTACCTACCTACCTACCTATCTCTATCTATCAATCTACCTACGCTACCTATATGTATCTATCTATCTACCTACCTACCTATCTGTATCTATCAATCTACCTACCTACCTATCTCTATCTATCTACCTACCTACCTACCTATCTCTATCTATCTACCTACCTACCTATCTCTATCTATCAATCTACCTACCTACCTATCTCTATCTATCTATCTACTTACCTACATATCTGTATCTATCTACCTACCTACCTACCTATCTCTATCTATCTATCTACCTACCTACCTATCTGTATCTATCTATCTACCTACCTACATATCTGTATCTACCTACCTACCTACCTATCTGTATCTATCTATCTACCTACCTACCTATCTCTATCTATCTATCTACCTACCTACCTATCTCTATCTATCTATCTACCTACCTACCTATCTGTATCTATCAATCTACCTACCTACCTATCTCTATCTATCTATCTACCTACCTACCTATCTCTATCTATCTACCTACCTACCTACCTATCTCTATCTATCAATCTACCTACCTACCTATCTCTATCTATCTATCTACCTACCTACCTATCTCTATCAATCTACCTACCTACATATCTCTATCTATCTACCTACCTACCTACCTATCTCTATCTATCTATCTACCTACCTACCTATCTCTATCTATCAATCTACCTACCTACCTATCTCTATCTATCTATCTACTTACCTACATATCTGTATCTACCTACCTACCTACCTACCTATCTCTATCTATCTATCTACCTACCTACCTATCTGATCTATCTATCTACCTACCTACCTATCTCTATCTATCTATCTACCTACCTACATATCTGTATCTATATATCTACCTACCCACCTATCTGTATTTATCTATCTACCTACAATCTGTATCTATCTACCTACCTACCTACGTATCTCTATCTATCTATCTACCTACCTACCTATCAGTATCTATCTATCTACCTACCTACCTATCTCTATCTATCTACCTACCTACCTACCTATCTCTATCTATCAATCTACCTACCTACCTATCTCTATCTATCAATCTACCTACCTACCTATCTGTATCTATCTACCCACCTACCTACCTATCTCTATCTACCTACCTACCTACCTACCTATCTCTATCTATCTACCTACCTACCTACCTATCTCTATCTATCTATCTACCTACCTACCTATCTCTATCTACCTATCTACCTACCTACCTATCTCTATCTACCTATCTACCTACCTACCTATCTCTATCTATCTATCTACCTACCTACCTATCTCTATCTATCTATCTATCTATCTACCTACTACCTATCTCTATCTATCTATCTACCTACCTACCTATCTGTATCTATCAATCTACCTACCTACCTAATTCTATCTATCTATCTACCTACCTACCTATCTCTATCTATCTACCTACCTACCTACCTATCTCTATCTATCAATCTACCTACCTACCAATCTCTATCTATCTATCTACCTACCTACCTATCTCTATCAATCTACCTACCTACCTATCTCTATCTATCTATCTACCTACCTACCTATCTCTATCTATCTATCTACCTACCTTCCTATCTGTATCTATCAATCTACCTACCTACCTATCTCTATCTATCAATCTACCTACCTACCTATCTGTATCTATCAATCTACCTACCTACCTATCTCTATCTATCTATCTACCTACCTACCTATCTGTATCTATCTATCTACCTACCTACCTATCTGTATCTATCAATCTAGCTACCTACCTATCTCTATCTATCTACCTACCTACCTACCTATCTCTATCAATCTACCTACCTACCTATCTCTATCTATCTAACCTACCTCTACCTATCTCTATCTATCAATCTACCTACCTACCTATCTCTATCTATCTATCTACCTACCTACCTATCTGTATCTATCAATCTACCTACCTACCTATCTCTATCTATCTACCTACCTACCTACATATCTCTTTCTATCAATCTACCTACCTACCTATCTCTATCTATCTATCTACCTACCTAACATATCTGTATCTATCTACCTACCTACCTACCTATCTGTATCTATCTAGCTACCTACCTACCTATCTCTATCTACCTACCTACCTACCTAGTTCTATCTATCTATCTACCTACCTACCTACCTATCTGTATCTATCAATCTACATACCTACCTATCTCTATCTATCTATCTACCTACCTACCTATCTCTATCTATCTACCTACCTACCTACCTATCTCTATCTATCAATCTACCTACCTACCTATCTCTATCTATCTAACTACCTACCTACCTATCTCTATCTATCAATCTACCTACCTACCTATATGTATCTATCTATCTACCTACCTACCTATCTGTATCTATCAATCTACCTACCTACCTATCTCTATCTATCTACCTACCTACCTATCTATCTCTATCTATCAATCTACCTACCTACCTATCTCTATCTATCTATCTACCTACCTACATATCTGTATCTACCTACCTACCTACCTATCTGTATCTATCTATCTACCTACCTACCTATCTCTATCTATCTATCTACCTACCTATCTCTATCTATCTATCTACCTACCTACCTATCTGTATCTATCATCTACCTACCTACCTATCTCTATCTATCTACCTACCTACCTACCTATCTCTATCAATCTACCTACCTACCTATCTCTATCTATCTATCTATCTACCTACCTACCTATCTCTATCAATCTACCTACCTACATATCTCTATCTATCTACCTACCTACCTACCTATCTCTATCTATCTATCTACCTACCTACCTATCTCTATCTATCAATCTACCTACCTACCTATCTCTATCTATCTATCTATCTACTTACCTACATATCTGTATCTATCTACCTACCTACCTACCTATCTCTATCTATCTATCTACCTACCTACCTATCTGTATCTATCTATCTACCTACCTACCTATCTCTATCTATCTATCTACCTACCTACATATCTGTATATATCTACCTACCTACCTACCTACCTATCTGTATCTATCTATCTACCTACCTACATATCTGTATCTATATATCTACCTACCTACCTATCTCTATCTATCAATCTACCTACCTACCTATCTGTATCTATCTATCTACCTACCCACCTATCTGTATTTATCTATCTACCTACAATCTGTATCTATCTACCTACCTACGTATCTCTATCTATCTATCTACCTACCTACCTATCTGTATCTATCACTCTACCTACCTACCTATCTCTATCTATCTACCTACCTACCTACCTATCTCTATCAATCTACCTACCTACCTATCTCTATCTATCTATCTACCAACCTACCTATCTCTATCTATCTATCTACCTACCTACCTATCTGTATCTATCAATCTACCTACCTACCTATCTCTATCTATCTACCTACCTACCTATCTCTATCTATCTACCTACCTACCTACCTATCTCTATCTATCAATCTACCTACCTACCTATCTGTATCTATCTATCTACCTACCTACCTATCTCTATCAATCTACCTACCTTCCTATCTGTATCTATCAATCTACCTACCTACCTATCTCTATCTATCAATCTACCTACCTACCTATCTGTATCTATCAATCTACCTACCTACCTATCTCTATCTATCTATCTACCTACCTACCTATCTGTATCTATCTATCTACCTACCTACCTATCTGTATCTATCAATCTAGCTACCTACCTATCTCTATCTATCTACCTACCTACCTACCTATCTCTATCAATCTACCTACCTACCTATCTCTATCTATCTACCTAGCCTACCTACCTATCTCTATCTATCAATCTACCTACCTACCTATCTCTATCTATCTATCTACCTACCTACCTATCTGTATCTATCAATCTACCTACCTACCTATCTCTATCTATCTACCTACCTACCTACATATCTCTTCTATCAATCTACCTACCTACCTATCTCTATCTATCTATCTACCTACCAACATATCTGTATCTATCTACCAACCTACCTACCTATCTGTATCTATCTATCTTACCTACCTACCTATCTCTATCTATCTATCTACCTACCTACCTACCTAGTTCTATCTATCTATCTACCTACCTACCTACCTATCTGTATCTATCAATCTACATACCTACCTATCTCTATCTATCTATCTACCTACCTACCTATCTCTATCTATCTACCTACCTACCTACCTATCTCTATCTATCAATCTACCTACCTACCTATCTCTATCTATCTACCTACCTACCTACCTATCTCTATCTATCAATCTACCTACCTACCTATATGTATCTATCTATCTACCTACCTACCTATCTGTATCTATCAATCTACCTACCTACCTATCTCTATCTATCTACCTACCTACCTATCTATCTCTATCTATCAATCTACCTAGCCTACCTATCTCTATCTATCTATCTACCTACCTACATATCTGTATCTACCTACCTACCTACCTATCTGTATCTATCTATCTACCTACCTACCTATCTCTATCTATCTATCTACCTACCTATCTCTATCTATCTATCTACCTACCTACCTATCTGTATCTATCAATCTACCTACCTACCTATCTCTATCTATCTACCTACCTACCTACCTATCTCTATCAATCTACCTACCTACCTATCTCTATCTATCTATCTATCTACCTACCTACCTATCTCTATCAATCTACCTACCTACATATCTCTATCTATCTACCTACCTACCTACCTATCTCTATCTATCTATCTACCTACCTACCTATCTCTATCTATCAATCTACCTACCTACCTATCTCTATCTATCTATCTATCTACTTACCTACATATCTGTATCTATCTACCTACCTACCTACCTATCTCTATCTATCTATCTACCTACCTACCTATCTGTATCTATCTATCTACCTACCTACCTATCTCTATCTATCTATCTACCTACCTACATATCTGTATCTATATATCTACCTACCTACCTACCTATCTGTATCTATCTATCTACCTACCTACATATCTGTATCTATATATCTACCTACCTACCCTATCTCTATCTATCAATCTACCCTACCTACCTATCTGTATCTATCTATCTACCTACCCACCTATCTGTATTTATCTATCTACCTACAATCTGTATCTATCTACCTACCTACGTATCTCTATCTATCTATCTACCTACCTACCTATCTGTATCTATCAATCTACCTACCTACCTATCTCTATCTATCTACCTACCTACCTACCTATCTCTATCAATCTACCTACCTACCTATCTCTATCTATCTATCTACCAACCTACCTATCTCTATCTATCTATCTACCTACCTACCTATCTGTATCTATCAATCTACCTACCTACCTATCTCTATCTATCTACCTACCCTACCTATCTCTATCTATCTACCTACCTACCTACCTATCTCTATCTATCAATCTACCTACCTACCTATCTCTATCTATCTACCTACCTACCTACCTATCTCTATCTATCAATCTACCTACCTACCTATATGTATCTATCTATCTACCTACCTACCTATCTGTATCTATCAATCTACCTACCTACCTATCTCTATCTATCTACCTACCTACCTATCTATCTCTATCTATCAATCTACCTACCTACCTATCTCTATCTATCTATCTACCTACCTACATATCTGTATCTACCTACCTACCTACCTATCTGTATCTATCTATCTACCTACCTACCTATCTCTATCTATCTATCTACCTACCTATCTCTATCTATCTATCTACCTACCTACCTATCTGTATCTATCAATCTACCTACCTACCTATCTCTATCTATCTACCTACCTACCTACCTATCTCTATCAATCTACCTACCTACCTATCTCTATCTATCTATCTATCTACCTACCTACCTATCTCTATCAATCTACCTACCTACATATCTCTATCTATCTACCTACCTACCTACCTATCTCTATCTATCTATCTACCTACCTACCTATCTCTATCTATCAATCTACCTACCTACCTATCTCTATCTATCTCTTCTATCTACTTACCTACATATCTGTATCTATCTACCTACCTACCTACCTATCTGTATCTATCTATCTACCTACCTACCTATCTGTATCTATCTATCTACCTACCTACCTATCTCTATCTATCTATCTACCTACCTACATATCTGTATCTATATATCTACCTACCTACCTACCTATCTGTATCTATCTATCTACCTACCTACATATCTGTATCTATATATCTACCTACCTACCTATCTCTATCTATCAATCTACCTACCTACCTATCTGTATCTATCTATCTACCTACCCACCTATCTGTATTTATCTATCTACCTACAATCTGTATCTATCTACCTACCTACCTACGTATCTCTATCTATCTATCTACCTACCTACCTATCTGTATCTATCAATCTACCTACCTACCTATCTCTATCTATCTACCTACCTACCTACCTATCTCTATCATCTACCTACCTACCTATCTCTATCTATCTATCTACCAACCTACCTATCTCTATCTATCTATCTACCTACGCTACCTATCTGTATCTATCAATCTACCTACCTACCTATCTCTATCTATCTACCTACCTACCTATCTCTATCTATCTACCTACCTACCTACCTATCTCTATCTATCAATCTACCTACCTACCTATCTCTATCTATCTACCTACCTACCTACCTATCTCTATCTATCAATCTACCTACCTACCTATATGTATCTATCTATCTACCTACCTACCTATCTGTATCTATCAATCTACCTACCTACCTATCTCTATCTATCTACCTACCTACCTACCTATCTGTATCTATCTACCTACCTACCTACCTATCTGTATCTATCTATCTACCTACCTACCTATCTCTATCTATCTATCTACCTACTTACCTATCTCTATCTATCTATCTACCTACCTACCTATCTCTATCTATCAATCTACCTACCTACCTATCTCTATCTATCTACCTACCTACCTACCTATCTCTATCTATCAATCTACCTACCTACCTATATGTATCTATTTATCTACATACCTACCTATCTGTATCTATCAATCTACCTACTTACCTATCTCTATCTATCTACCTACCTACCTACCTATCTCTATCTAGTCAATCTACCTACCTACCTATCTCTATCTATCTATCTACCTACCTACATATCTGTATCTATCTACCTACCTACCTACCTATCTGTATCTATCTATCTACCTACCTACATATCTCTATCTATCTATCTATCTACCTACCTACCTATCTCTATCTATCTATCTATCTACCTACCTACCTATCTGTATCTATCAATCTACCTACCTACCTAATTCTATCTATCTATCTACCTACCTACCTCTTCTCTATCTATCTACCTACCTACCTACCTATCTCTATCTATCAATCTACCTACCTACCTATCTCTATCTATCTATCTACCTACCTACCTATCTCTATCAATCTAACTACCTACCTACTTCTCTATCTATCTATCTACCTACCTACCTATCTCTATCTATCAATCTACCTACCTACCTATCTGTATCTATCTATCTACCTACCTACCTATCTCTATCAATCTACCTACCTTCCTATCTGTATCTATCAATCTACCTACCTACCTATCTCTATCTATCAATCTACCTACCTACCTATCTGTATCTATCAATCTACCTACCTACCTATCTCTATCTATCTATCTACCTACCTACCTATCTGTATCTATCTATCTACCTACCTACCTATCTGTATCTATCAATCTAGCTACCTACCTATCTCTATCTATCTACCTACCTACCTACCTATCTCTATCAATCTACCCTACCTACCTATCTCTATCTATCTACCTACCTACCTACCTATATCTATCTATCAATCTACCTAGCCTACCTATCTCTATCTATCTATCTACCTACCTACCTATCTGTATCTATCAATCTACCTACCTACCTATCTCTACTACCTACCTACCTACATATCTCTATCTATCAATCTACCTACCTACCTATCTCTATCTATCTATCTATCTACCTACATACATATCTGTATCTATCTACCTACCTACCTACCTATCTGTATCTATCTATCTACCTACCTACCTATCTCTATCTATCTATCTACCTACCTACCTAGTTCTATCTATCTATCTACCTACCTACCTCTGTATCTATCAATCTACCTACCTACCTATCTCTATCTATCTATCTACCTACCTACCTATCTCTATCTATCTACCTACCTACCTACCTATCTCTATCTATCAATCTACCTACCTACCTATCTCTATCTATCTACCTACCTGACTCTACCTATCTCTATCTATCAATCTACCTACCTACCTATATGTATCTATCTATCTACCTACCTACCTATCTGTATCTATCAATCTACCTACCTACCTATCTCTATCTATCTATCTATCTACCTAGCCTACCTATCTCTATCTATCTATCTACCTACCTACCTATCTCTATCTATCTATCTACCTACCTATCTATCTCTATCTATCAATCTACCTACCTACCTATCTCTATCTATCTACCTACCTACCTACCTATCTCTATCTATCAATCTACCTACCTACCTATATGTATCTATTTATCTACCTACCTACCTATCTGTATCTATCAATCTACCTACCTACCTATCTCTATCTATCTACCTACCTACCTACTTATCTCTATCTATCAATCTACCTACCTACATATCTCTATCTATCTATCTACCTACCTACATATCTGTATCTATCTACCTACCTACCTATCTGTATCTATCTATCTACCTACTACCTATCTCTATCTATCTATCTACCTACCTATCTATCTCTATCTATCAATCTACCTACCTACCTATCTCTATCTATCTATCTACCTACCTACATATCTGTATCTACCTACCTACCTACCTATCTGTATCTATCTATCTACCTACCTACATATCTGTATCTATCTACCTACCTACCTATCTGTATCTATCTATCTACCTACCTACCTATCTCTATCTATCTACCTACCTACCTACCTATCTCTATCTATCAATCTACCTACCTACCTATCACTATCTATCTATCTACCTACCTATCTATCTCTATCTATCAATCTACCTACCTACCTATCTCTATCTATCTATCTACCTACCTACATATCTGTATCTACCTAGCCTACCTACCTATCTGTATCTATCTATCTACCTACCTACCTATCTCTATCTATCTATCTACCTACCTTTCTCTATCTATCTATCTACCTACCTACCTATCTGTATCTATCAATCTACCTACCGTACCTATCTCTATCTATCTACCTACCTACCTACCTATCTCTATCAATCTACCCTACCTACCTATCTCTATCTATCTATCTATCTACCTACCTACCTATCTCTATCAATCTACCTACCGTACATACTCTCTATCTATCTACCTACCTACCTACCTATCTCTATCTATCTATCTACCTACCTACCTATCTCTATCTATCAATCTACCTACCTACCTATCTCTATCTATCTATCTATCTACTTACCTACATATCTGTATCTATCTACCTACCTACCTACCTATCTCGTATCTATCTATCTACCTACCTACCTATCTGTATCTATCTATCTACCTACCTACCTATCTCTATCTATCTATCTACCTAGCCTACATATCTGTATCTATATATCTACCTACCTACCTACCTATCTGTTATCTATCTATCTACCTACCTACATATCTGTATCTATATATCTACCTACCTACCTATCTCTATCTATCAATCTACCTACCTACCTATCTGTATCTATCTATCTACCTACCCACCTATCTGTATTTATCTATCTACCTACAATCTGTATCTATCTACCTACCTACCTACGTATCTCTATCTATCTATCTACCTACCTACCTATCTGTATCTATCAATCTACCTACCTACCTATCTCTATCTATCTACCTACCTACGCTACCTATCTCTATCAATCTACCTACCTACCTAACTCTATCTCTGCTATCTACCAACCTACCTATCTCTATCTATCTATCTACCTACCTACCTATCTGTATCTATCAATCTACCTACCTACCTATCTCTATCTATCTACCTACCTACCTATCTCTATCTATCTACCTACCATACCTACCTATCTCTATCTATCAATCTACCTACCTACCTATCTCTATCTATCTACCTACCTACCTACCTATCTGTATCTATCTATCTACCTACCTACCTATCTCTATCTATCTATCTACCTACTTACCTACTCTATCTATCTATCTACCTACCTACCTATCTCTATCTATCAATCTACCTACCTACCTATATGTATCTATCTATCTACCTACCTACCTATCTGTATCTATCAATCTACCTACCTACCTATCTCTATCTATCTACCTACCTACCTACCTATCTCTATCTATCAATTCTACCTACCTACCTATCTCTATCTATCTATATACCTACCTACATATCTGTATCTATCTACCTACCTACCTACCTATCTGTATCTATCTATCTACCTACCTACCTATCTCTATCTAATCAATCTACCTACCTACCTATCTCTATCTATCACCTACCTACCTACCTATCTCTATCTATCAATCTACCTACCTACCTATATGTATCTATCTATCTACCTACCTACCTATCTGTATCTATCAATCTACCTACCTACCTATCTCTATCTATCTATCTATCTACCTACCTACCTATCTCTATCTATCTATCTACCTACCTACCTATCTCTATCTATCTATCTACCTACCTATCTATCTCTATCTATCAATCTACCTACCTACCTATCTCTATCTATCTACCTACCTACCTACCTATCTCTATCTTATCAATCTACCTACCTACCTATATGTATCTATTTATCTACCTACCTACCTATCTGTATCTATCAATCTACCTACCTACCTATCTCTATCTATCTACCTACCTACCTACTTATCTCTATCTATCAATCTACCTACCTACATATCTCTATCTATCTATCTACCTACCTACATATCTGTATCTATCTACCTACCTACCTACCTTTATTCTATCTATCTATCTACCTACCTACCTATCTCTATCTATCTACCTACCTACCTACCTATCTCTATCTATCAATCTACCTACCTACCTATCACTATCTATCTATCTACCTACCTATCTATCTCTATCTATCAATCTACCTACCTACCTATCTCTATCTATCTATCTACCTACCTACATATCTGTATCTACCTACCTACCTACCTATCTGTATCTATCTATCTACCTACCTACCTATCTCTATCTATCTATCTACCTACCTTTCTCTATCTATCTATCTACCTACCTACCTATCTGTATCTATCAATCTACCTACCTACCTATCTCTATCTATCTACCTACCTACCTACCTACCTATCTCTATCAATCTACCTACCTACCTATCTCTATCTATCTATCTATCTACTACCTACCTATCTCTATCAATCTACCTAGCCTACATATCTCTATCTATCTACCTACCTACCTACCTATCTCTATCTATCTATCTACCTACCTACCTATCTCTATCTATCAATCTACCTACCTACCTATCTCTATCTATCTATCTATCTACTTACCTACATATCTGTATCTATCTACCTACCTACCTACCTATCTCTATCTATCTATCTACCTACCTACCTATCTGTACTATCTATCTACCTACCTACCTATCTCTATCTATCTATCTACCTACCTACATATCTGTATCTATATATCTACCTACCTACCTACCTATCTGTATCTATCTATCTACCTACCTACATATCTGTATCTATATATCTACCTACCTACCTATCTCTATCTATCAATCTACCTACCTACCTATCTGTATCTATCTATCTACCTACCCACCTATCTGTATTTATCTATCTACCTACAATCTGTATCTATCTACCTACCTACCTACGTATCTCTATCTATCTATTTACCTACCTACCTATCTGTATCTATCAATCTACCTACCTACCTATCTCTATCTATCTACCTACCTACCTACCTATCTCTATCAATCTACCTACCTACCTATCTCTATCTATCTATCTACCAACCTACCTATCTCTATCTATCTATCTACCTACCTACCTATCTGTATCTATCAATCTACCTACCTACTATCTCTATCTATCTACCTACCTACCTATCTCTATCTATCTACCTACCTACCTACCTATCTCTATCTATCAATCTACCTACCTACCTATCTCAATCTATCTACCTACCTACCTACCTATCTGTATCTATCTATCTACCTACCTACCTATCTCTATCTATCTATCTACCTACTTACCTATCTCTATCTATCTATCTACCTACCTACCTATCTCTATCTATCAATCTACCTACCTACCTATATGTATCTATCTATCTACCTACCTACCTATCTGTATCTATCAATCTACCTACCTACCTATCTCTATCTATCTACCTACCTACCTACCTATCTCTATCTATCAATCTACCTACCTACCTATCTCTATCTATCTATATACCTACCTACATATCTGTATCTATCTACCTACCTACCTACCTATCTGTATCTATCTATCTACCTACCTACCTATCTCTATCTATCT